>VYZW01000271.1:1954-14705 GCA_013401315.1 Balaeniceps rex
TTCTTGGCAATCATCTAGGCAAAGGTCTTAGATAGAACATTTCTTTCTAACTTAGTTCCAGAGGTGGTGTGAAAATTTTCCTCTCCTGTCCGGATTTTTTCAAAGCATCCTCTCCTACTAAGAACCCTTAGGAGAAGCTAAGGTGTGGATTGTAATACACATGTCAGACAGAAAGAAGCTGGAGAATTCAACAAGGACTCACTTCTTCAGTATAAGACACCATTCCTGCCTCAGTTTCCCATGAACAACTCACATAATAGCTTAAGTCATCAGGTTTCTGGGGGGAGTAGGTTATTTGGTCAGACAAAAGTCAGATGAAAGAGGGACTTAACGGATCAACATGGATCTCTGTTCCTGCTGATGCACAGGTTAGAGTGCGGAAGGCAGTCTTTGCCCCAACACTTTTTAACTCCACAGCCCTTTGGCATCAAAATGAAAAGGCCTCAGCAAGGTTTTTCTGAATTTTCTATCCCACACTTTTCCCTTCTTGTGGAAAGAACGGCATTATGTGACCCTTCTCTTCCCCTCACACATTCAAAATATTCATGTGTAAGGGCTTGGGTTTGTAGCAAGTCCCTGCATACTTGCATGGATAAGCAAAAGACAAGAAGACCCTGCATTATGTTCCAAACACTCTCACTTGCCATTCCCTTCATACCCTACTGAACTGTCCCACCTTCTCTCTCATAGCCCCAGCCCACGAAAATAACCACTGACTCCTCCTAAACTCCTTTACCCCCATGAGCACTGCTGACACTTCCCAGCCCTGTCAGTCCCCAGCAATCCCTCTCTGGTCTCCTCCTCACCCCTTTTCCAACAAGCTATGCTGTCATCATCACAAAATTGCATTTGCTATCCCCCAAATAAGGACAAAAGTGGGTAGAAAAATGTAACTCTTGCCTACATTGTGAAGAATACTAGTATTGGCTTTGTTTTCCTTCCTCATGGAAACAAACACAACAGGTTCCATTAAAATGTTCTCCCCCTCTGGCTTTTAGCATAAAACAACAGCTCAGCTCAGTTGGTAAGTTGCTGGCCTCCAGTCATTTCAGACTCCCCAGCCCTCTTTGCTTCTGCCCCCCAAAAGCAGATAGCTCCAAGCCTTTTTTCTCCATGGTAGGGAGAACTTTTTCTTCTTTCTACTTTAATCCTGAATCCCATGGAAATCCCTTGTCAAGATCATTTTTCCTTACCTCTAGATCTTACTCAGCAGGGTACGATCCTAGACAGATACCATCTCCAGAAAACCCTCCCTTAACAGCTTGATTACTTCCTCCTACTAAGCAGGGAGAGCTCCTTCTAAAAGGAAACTGTGCTGAGAGGCCATCACTGGCCCAAACCACTTTGGAAAGTGTGTACAGTTGAACTCTCCTATGTCCCGAGTAAAGAGCCTGTCCATCCTGTCAAAGAAGGTAAATATTTTAATGATCATCTGACAAATACATAATTACTTCATACACACAGTGTTTGACCATACAGTTCAAAACAATTCCTAGAGCAATTCATTTTACTTTCTGCCCCAGATTCCCCAGTGGGTGACATCTCCTTTTAGTGAATCAGAGGTGATGGGTCTACAAAACTCATCCTCTGGGTTACCAAGTGTCATTTCATCTGATTTATATTCCCCAGATCATTGTGACAGCCTGTTTAGCATGGTGTTACTGCACCAGGAAATGCACAGGAACTGTTTTACAAGTATTAAATTCATGTTAGTAACAGAGGAGTACTTGTTTTAATTAGGCATTTCAGTGCTGTATATTACACTCATGACAGAGCTGTTGGGTGAACATGGGTCTGCAGATGCATCGAAGGGTCTTCACTGGCAGAGAATTATCTGCTGCGGAGCCAGGGAGTCACAGTTACTGGGAAAACAGTCTTTTCTGGCAATCATCCTTTCTTCAGTTTCCACAGAAACTGTATTAACGTAGAAACAGTGTTTATTTAATAGGACATTGATGTTGGATGAGAGACCTTCTCGGTTCAGCTACGGACTTTATGTACAATGTTAGGCAAGTCACTTTAAAGATCCTGTGACTCATATTCTTGTATGTAACATGGAGGTAAGTAATTTCACATGCACTCAATTACTGTTTTGATGAGTAGCACGAGACTTAGAATTTGCGCACAGATTTCTGATCTCTTCTACTGAAGGAGAAACCTCCCATCTAATCAAGCTAGTAAAAGTCTGTTCTTGAGGGGAACAGACTTTCTTACAGTTGTAGACAGAGTGGGTAGTTAAGAATAAATCCAAGAAAAAGTAATTTATACCCACTTTTAACTTGGGCTATATAGAGTCGCATCCAATTTTCATCACCCAACTGAAATCTGAAAACGTGTGAAATTTTCCACCCAACATCAATGACTGTCACAAATACTCTAACTTCTCTTGAATGAAAACATGTGCCAAGTAGTTTTAGAATATGTAATCAGATTTTTTTTTGTGTCATAAACCAATACCTTAATGACTTGATCCAAGAAAAACAATTGTGACCTAGCAACCTTAACAGCCACATAAGTGCCACAGATCCTAGCTTTGCTGGGGCTGAGCTACCCATTCAGCAGAAAGTTTGTCTGAGTATTGAATTTTAAACAGACAAAATCAATCACAGTCCCTTATCTTCTCCCGTACAAGATTCTGATGGGGTTTGCTTCCCATTTTAGAACATCAGTGCATGCTAATTTAGAGCATGAACAAACTAAGGAGTAAAATGTACTGAGTTGATTTTGTACAAAAAAGAGGGAATGTTCTAAAGGCTGTTTTGTACACATTTCTATAGATAGGATGCAATTGATACAGCTAGTTTTAGAATGAAATCAATGGACATCTCTTTGTAGAACCCAAGGCACTGTATAGCCCCAAACACTTAAAAGCCATTGTTAGATTGCTGCTCTCCATTGCTTTTGCTTCAGTCAGACTTAATTGAAGGGATCCAGGTGACAAATCAGTGTAAAGAGATGGAATCCTCAAAGTAAGGTGAAAGCAGAAGGTGCCTGTGAAATGAAGAGGATTTGCAAGCTGCCCTTGAGGCTGAATTTTTCCATTTTCTAAAGAATGTCCTGGTAGAAGTCATTTAGTCTATGTCATTTATTCCAAGATAGCTCAACTGATATTCCTTGGGACTGACTAGAAAATAAATCCATAAGGTAGAAGAGTAATCCAGCCTCCAATATCACTCAAATTTCTGTTTATTTGCCCAAGACTGCTACCTGCATACTAGTAACACCAACGTTTAGGGAGTGAGTACCTCCCCTCTTGGAACTGCACCAACTTATTTCTCATCTTCGAAGCAGTCATAGGATGGCTGTACAGTTTCAATTTTATTCACAATTTACCTAGGCTGAATTGGATTCAATGGTCTGAATTCTGATTTAATGCTATAGGTCCAGTTCTCATTCACAATAAAGCTCTTTAAAGTATTGTAGAGACATGTGGAATTAGGGAATAAATAAATTCAACCACTCTAACAGGATGTATTCGGCTATGAATACATGCTCAAAAGTGTTATGTAAAACTGGTTGTTTCCAATGGAGGGCCTATAACCTTCTTAGTGTCTCTCCTTTTGGCCATCAGAGTTGTATAAAAGGACTTAGTATAAACGAATCTTTGTACTCTGATTTCTATTTCTTCATTGGCAGTACTATGTCATTCAATTACCCTTCATCCCACTGTGTGACTAGAATTTTTTTCTGATGAACCGTTTTTAAAGTCTCCAATGATAAAACAGAGAAAAAAAAGTTTTGCTTCAAAGAAGTCAAGAAGAATAAGATTGATGACTTTTGTTCATGAATCCAAGAGTTTAAATTAAAAAATCCAAAGCCCTCATGACTCTAGTTAATTGTACTTTGGAGACAGGATTTCAGTATTTAACTTTCTGCAGTTATAATGAAAACTTGCCTGCACATTGAATGATTTTTAAATTTTTTTTTCCTAGCATTTCATCATAATCTTTTTGTTATGGGAATCAGAAATACAGGAACCATTCCAAAACCAGCCAGTTGAGACAGTAAGCAGTTAAGTAACTCTGGAAAAGAGTGCCTTAATGCTGCAAAGATGTAAGCATGTGCTGAAATGTATGCATGAATAGACCCATGTGTAAAGTTAATTGCCTAGATCAGCACATAATGATGATGCAGCACCACAGTACAAATAAACTAAAGTGATTACATGGACAAAGACTGTATCTTTTCATTTTAAAAAAGATAATGATTAGAATATTACATTTCCTTCCTGTCTTTATTTGAAAGGGTGCAAAACAGAGATAACTCACGCAGCTCCTCCTGGGCAGTCTTATTAACTCTGACTGAGGTCTTGCTTAGCTCTTCACCTCTCTGCAGTCTGCAGATTAGAAAGCCAGCACCCAGAGCACTTCCTCTCCTGCCATTGGACTCCAGTCATATATCCCCGTTTTAATAACTGTCGCATGAAGTGATCTCCATCTAGGACACACTTTTCACAAGGTCTCTTTCCCCCCCATCTTTCTGACAGCTTATTATGACTGAAGTGGAAATGTTACATAAAACAAGCTGTTTATGGAAATCTTATTTCTGTCACATGAGCTCTATCCTGATATGACAGGCACTCTATCTGGCTGCAAGTATTAAATATATTAATTATATCTGTCATTATGCAATTCCCCTCTTATCACCACTGGTTTTTACAGTCGTGGTAAAATATACTCTGAACAGTAAAATCATTGCATCTTAGCACACTTTAACGTTTATAACAATCTGACATAATAAGGATACTGTCATTGCAGAAACACCTTCCTACACCCATGTGGGTACTTGAAAATCTGTGCTTTCTCCATCCTCCTACATAAATATAGTAGCTTAGGAACTTTTATGCTGTGCCTTGATTTTTAATGATAAGAGATGTCAGGTACCATTTAAAACATAAGAGATGAAAAGGGGACAATTCAGCTTTAACTATAATGCAGGTTTCCTTTAGATGTAGTCACCTGTTCTGCTTCTGTACAGTTTCAATTTTCCCAGTACAGAACTGGGAAAAGTGTGAGAAAATATGAAACAGCTAAATTTTTAAACTAGAAAGCATTAAGATCCTATCTTAGGACCCCTTTCTCTCACTCTCGGATACCTAAAGAACATAAACAGCTTAAGGTGACAGACTTTGATGCCAGTCTAACTGCAAAATTTCTACAAATGAGATCTAAACTCTGGCCTGTAATGATGGATCTAATCTCCTCAAGTGTATATAATACCTATGTATAGCTTGTTCTCTTGCACTTTAGCATCCTGTCTCCCCCCATGACAGTGGTTCAATGTCTGTCTTCTCAAAACACGAGACACGGGTTTTGGAGCCCCCAAAATAAGTTCAATCAGGACTTTGCTAATCTTATGCCCTTGCCTCCAAATTGTACCATCAAAATAACGGGTAAGCCTAGACTGCCCTTCTGGATTCTGATGCCCGAGTGTAGGATTTCTATGCAGGTTAAGAATTCTAGATTTTTGCATACAAGGAAAAATTCCATATATGTTATGTTTAGAATAAAAAAATTAGAATGTATATAGAGAAAATTAGCTAAATCCTGCAGGACACTGATGTGTTTGAATCATGATCTAGATTTTGGGGATATAATTGTTGAAGGAGCACTTTTGCCCTGTTGTTAAGGTAACTGTTCGTAGGTTGGTGATCCATATTTGGGAGATCCAAGGTGCTAGATTGAATGTTTGTGTGTTACCATGTTGTGCAGCACATCTGGATTGTAAAACTGCAGTCAGAGTGGCAAAGCATTCCCTATATCTGAGCAGCAGAAATAAAGATTGGTACCAAGCAATCCAGTATGGCTCAAGTAGCAGCTCTGGATCTCTTGTTATATTTTGCTTTGTTGCTCATTTGCTTTAGGACTGACACAGTTCTGGTCGTTGTCAGAGTGACAAGAATGGCTACAGCAGTTGCCCATTTCCACGATAGTGTTTTGGAAGAGATCAGAGAGTTTTGCAGTGGCAAGACGTGACAGGATCCAGTCTTTACACTAAAACAAGAGGAAGATGGACTTCCTCCTGAATTTTGACAGCAGCACCTGGGAGGAGGGAAGCCTGCGCACACCCCATCGGGGGGCTCACCTTTTACGGAAGCCGTTGCGCGGCGGCAGCCTGCAGCTGGCATCGCCACGGCTCCCCGCGTCCCGCCGCCAGCCAGATCGAGCGCGGGACGGAGGAGGTGTGCGAGCCAGGGTGCCGGGGGGAGGACCGGAGGAAGGTGCTGTGCCTTGTGGCCCTGGGGCGGGGCTGCCGTAGCGCCTCGCCTGTGTATTGGGTCTAGATTCATACATAAACATAGCTGGGGTGGGCTCGCCACGCTCGTCTCCCCCCCCACCCCCAACCCAGGAAGAGAGGGGGGGAGAGGAATAAGGGGGGGGGAGAGGAAAAAGGGGGGGGGGGAAATCCCAGTGAGGTCATTTCAATGAGAGCGCAGGAGGCGATCAGACAAGGTCGACTTTTCCGGAGGAGGCGCAGCCCCTGAGGAGCGTGGTGCTGCATAGCGACCGCCGCGCTGCCTGGCCGGCCGGCAGCGGCGCCCTGTCCCCGCCGCCGGGCCGGCACCTTGGAGAGCTCCGCGGCGCCGGGGCCNNNCCGCCCCGCCGCCCCGCCGCCCCTGGGCAGCGTCCGCCGGCCGCGGATGCGCCGCTCCGCCCCGGCTGCCGGCGAAGGAAGAAAAGTTTGGGGGCGACTTAGGGCGGCGGGAGCGCCGGTGGAGAAGGAGGATGCGCGGTTTCCCCGGCTGATCGGGAAGGAAGGATGACCGAGGGAGGATGTGCACCAGCAGCCAGATCATCGGGAGCCTCCTGGTGCTCTCCGTGCTGGAGATAGGGTTAGGGGTGTCCAGCGTGGCCGTGGGGGCGGTCAGTTTCAGCCTGGTCCTCACAGAGCATAAACCTCAGCTGGGAGACTCTTCTCCGGTATGGAGCGGGGTGTGTGTACGTTAGCCATTTCACTCTCTCTTTAACTCTTTATGGTGATGATCAGACCGTGCGAAGGCATCCCCCTCCCCTCCCTTCCCTACCCTTCCCTTCCCTTCCGCGTGTGCATGCTGCGCCGAGAGCCTCGCCGGGTCCATTTCCGATGTGCATGGGGTACAGCCTGCATATTCGTGGGGCGAGGGGGGAAGCACGGGGGGAGAGATGTATGTGTGTGTGTGGGGGGGAGACCCCTTCTTTCTCGCTCCTTTTCATTTTTGAATTTTGCTGTGAACAATTGAACTTTCTGTGAACCCATTCTCACACCTGGGAAAGCCGGGTGCCTCGAGTGGAACACGGGCCATAGCTTACAACCTTTAAATTGATCGTGAGTTTTGCTTTTAAAAAAGAACAGTCCTGTCCCTTATGACAAGACTGTCAAAAGGCATTTGAAAATAATGTCAAGGGTATGTCAACTGAGTTCTGAGCTTTTGGAGGAAAAAGAGAAAGAGGAAATGGGAATGAAAAGGAAAGATATGTTCTCATGGTCTGGGCACCCTGAGCTTCTTGTAAAATGAACAAAAAAATCAAGCACCAATAATGGGTTAATAGAAGCAGCATGTTCATATCACAGAGCATTTCTCACTTCTCCAAAAGGTTTCTTATCTTTTCAGTTTGAAATATGCATGTTTCTAGGTAGAATTTTCCTCCAAATGGTTATTTATATTTATGAAACAAAGAGTAGGAAATACTGAATATTCAGCCTAAACATGAGTGGGCATTTTTGAACTCCAAAGCTGGTTTTGGCCAGCTTGGATTGTACAGCAGTATTTCTAAAAGGATTGTTTGCTTTGCTTGAGATTAGATGATAAATGCAAAACACTCTTGGTTATTCATCAGCATAACCTCCTGTAATTTATAGATTCATTCTGACAAAGTGCTTCATGTAATATTCTCACTGTCAATAATTATTAATTATTGACAACAGTCATTTTTGGCGGTATATAAACACACACATAATTCTGCACTGCAGAAGAGGTAGGTGAGAAATAAGAATGAAGACCAGTAAGATAAGACAGTGGCCAACAGGTAATGATATTATCAAAATCACTTCAAAGAGGGAGGTTTCTGATCATTGCTGATGAAGAAGAATGATTACTCAAAAACATGTGTCTATCTGAAGATTTAATGACAGAGGACAATATCCTGGGTTTCATTGAAGTCAAAGAGTTTTGACCAGTCAGTGAGATCAGTATTTTATGCAGTGATTGCATTTTGTGACAACGCTATCATAGCTGATACCATTTCATGACGATGCACATTTCCTGCACAACTGCCTCATTCATTTTTATGGTTTCTGCTACCCCAGGGTTTGTACCGGCCATAGATTAAGATCCTGTTGCATTAGATGTTGGCTCCAAGAACCTTATAATCGAAGCAAGAGACAGATGTAGGATAAAAGGATGTAAGGGAGTATAAAAAAACAACAAACCAAAATCGATTGGTATAACAGGTGGTTGCATTAACACACCATCAGTCTGGCTGATTTCAAGCTGTTCGTAGGTAGAGTTTTAGAGAGGAATAAGACAGAGGACAATGAAGTGATTTTGCAGATGTTTATAGGAAATTCTCCCTATATGTGAGTGCAGAGGTATGGAAGGGAACCCAAAGGAACTTGTTTGAAAATGTAAATGTGGGTAAAGAATACCCACAACCAGAGCCAACAGAGGCAGGCATCAACTGCTAGGAACTGAGCAAACAACAGCCAGTTGGGTAGGCAGTGAAAGGCCACAAAGAAACCATGAACTGGAAGCAAGCAGCTTATGTTTCATGCAGTAGAGGAAATGAGAAATCACAGTGGTATGCAGAGTGGGGTGACATGGTTATAAAGGCTTACTTACTTTGCCTTGAACTAAAGATCTTTGGTCTAAAATGTCATCATTATGGCACCCTCTTTGCACCACTCCAGCAGTTCAAATTATCTCTTAGGTTGTGTTCTTCTGACTAGAGGACTAGCAGGTGAGACAGGACAAGAAAGGCACCAGAGATGTACCTTTCTCCAGGGATGCTTAGGGCCATGGGTAACTAGGTCCAAATTAAAACAACTGGAGAAAGGTTTGTTTGCACAATCCTCAGAATTGTCCTGCCACAGAAATGGCATAAACTGCCTTTCTGCTCACTGGATCTTACACTGAGCTGACGTTGCCTGTATTAAAGAATATGTCTTGCATAAAATATGTTCTTTTTTTCCAGTTCACACTCTTGAATCAAGGTTTTTCCTTTGAGAAATGAACAATAAGGAAAAGAAAGGGACATTAAAGGAAAAACTAATACTTTGACATGTTAGGATGCAAAACACTGGAGTTAGGTTGAACAGTGTCATGTCTCCTGTTGTGATTTACCTGAAAATATACTGAAAACTTTTGACCCTGTTCTATCCTTTACTTATGTGGGTGGAACTCAGTAGAGGCTCAAGTTCATAAGGAAGTAGATGAAGATAGCATCACCATGGAAACCTTAACCTGAATTCCTAAAATTTGGGCATCTTAAAATCATGCACATTCTCTCTCCTCTACTTGCCTCCCTATGATGCTTTGCATTTGATACACATTATCTTTCTTCTTAAAAGAGTTCTTATTATTGTTCACTGTCTCTATTCAGCCAGATAATTTATTAACGGACCTAACTTTAAGCATGTGAATCCCACCCATAACATTAGAGATACAAGTGAAGTTAAGCATGGGCTGAAGAGCTCTGGTCATTGCATGCCTTGCATTATGTATAAGCAAGCCAGGGAAAGTGGAATAGACAAGAGGGAATAAATGGAAAGCCTAGACAATGTCTACATCAAAAATGCATGGAAATGGGAAAAGAGTTTCTAAATTTGTTGCTCTCATTGGAATTGAGCTGGATTAAGATAGTAAGGGTTGTTTAAAAAGTAGCCAAAAGAAAACAAGTGAAGGTGTGACTGACTTCTCAAATTATCTGAAGCACGTGGAGATAACTATCCAATTTATTTTACATCATATCCAATCTGTCCTTTTAAAAATAGGCCCTGGCTGCTAGATTGAAAAAAAAAATTACAGTCCCATAAACCAAAGGTGAACGTGTTGTTGATTTCTGGATTTTCTTTCTGTTTGTTATGATTGCATTGGTATAATCTACTCCACAGGCTGTACTCAGTATCTCCCAGATTTCTTTTTTCCAGAAATTGAGGTATATTTCTGAAATCCACCATTCCAGTTCACTGACATGATGTACTATAGAAATGATCCAACCAATGAGCATGCTGAACCACTAATACTAACATAGCAAGAATGACAGCATCCATAGCAAAGGCTTTTGCACAAACAAAAAAAATCAGAAGATAGTCTTTCAAAAAGTATTCACAGGTATTTTTCAAATGGTCACATACTTTCCCATCTATATTTAGAACATGGTTGCATCTCTGTCACTATGATTAGTGACTATATATTCACACATGCACATACGTATATGGCTCTAATTCTCATTTATTCTGAAGTGGTGAATAAATTCTTGCTATGAATGAGATTTTCTCACAGAAAGAGAGAGCGTGAGAGACAAAAGCCACATCTTTAGTCAAATATGCAATCTATCTTCACATGCAAGAGAGAGACCTGATGATTCACTTATGGCTATGCCCATCAAGAGCAATAGTTTCTTCCCTTACAAAGACAAATATTTAAATGTATTGAGAGATATGCATTCTCTGGATGTTGGTCAGTCTGTCTGTCTGTAGGGGCAGAGTTATTGTTTCCATGATTTGTGGTTTTAGCACAGTGGAAGTCTGCCTGCCCATTAAAAACCTGCATGTACAGTTCGGCTACAGAAATTTGCTCCAAGTTGGCACTTGAAAAATTTTATTTCAATGACCTTTTTTTATCCAGGATTTGAAGGAAAACAAAAAGCTTCAGTCAGTATGGAACTCTCCCAGAGCAAGAACATCATTTTAGATTGTTAAATCAATGTTGGTGGCCTAAAATTTTAAAACATTAAATTTTGCATCTAGTTTTTGCTGCTGCCAAGTTTCCTTTGGAAAGAACAGTCAAACTATTTTTTTTTCAAAAGTACACTAAAAAATTCACATTATTGTTTAGCATGCAGACAAAATGCAGATGTGATCCTCCTTTAACATGTGCATTGCATTTTCATCAAACTGACCATAATTCTGGCTGGTTCCTGCTCCTGATGAAATGAATCGCAGCACTGCCAGTGAGCTCAGTGGAAGCTGGAGAGTGTTCTGTACCTATAGATGAGGGAGGATGTACCAAGCGTGGGAGCTTCTTGCCTTTCATGGAACCAGGACAATTCACTCCAGCTGAGAAGTCTTTCAGTAGGTTTCCTTGATAATTCAGACACTCCAGAAGCATAAACCAATCTGGAAGATGGTCTATCCAAGGGGACTTTTAGTACCTGGCTTGTATTTAAGAGGATCTGTTGAATATAGACTGACTTAAGCATATGCTTAATGTTTTGCTGAGATAAGACCTTAGTTCACCTGCAGGGAATAATCTTTATTACTTTTTGAGACAAAAGCAGTCATACTCTAAACTAAATATTTGATACAAAAAAACAACAAAAAGCATTATTTACTATTTGTTATTCTGATAGGCCCTAAACAAGTAAATAAATACTATTATTATTTTGTGCTGAGATTTCGCGTGTTTTTCCAGATGACCCGAGGATTTTTGGATCACTGATGGCAGGTAGACATTCAGGTCCAGAGACCCACTTGTTCCTTGAGTGTTTCTAAAAACCATTTCCCATTTTTAAAGCATCTCTACAGGCCTAGAATCAGATGAAAGGGAACACTAAACACAGGGACTGGGATGGAATTTAAACGGCCCGAATCTGGCTTGAATCTGGCTTGAATCCGGCAAATCAGTGGGAATTGTAACACCACCTGAGCTGATACATCTCACCTCAACAGAGCCCCCCTCTCAGCATGACAGATTTGGTGGGACACAGGGTTGGGTTGTGGCAATGCTGTTGCTTCTGGTTCTGGATCTGGACGACTTGCAGCCAGTTAGACATTCTTGTCCCCACAACCCCTTGCATGGGACAACAACATCATGAGAAGTTTCCATCCCCCTTTTGCAAAGATTATTGTGTTTCTCTATAGAGGTAACAGGCAAACTTACTACCTAGGCTCACTCTTTTTGCCTGTTGTCATTTTTCTCTAGGTTGATGCCTTTGTTTTCATGAGTGGATTCTGTGCCCTTTATGCCTGCACTAAGAAAACTTAATCCTTGTTCTGAAACACTGCTTCAAAGAAGAGTTACAATTAGAGATACCTTCTCTGCTCAGTTCAGCCATTAGGGATTTCAGCTTTTTTCTCAATTGGATAGAGCTGAAGCAACAAGATTAATAAATTGAATGGTCCCTTCTAGACATTACTAATTTCAAATTCCTGGGTCTTCTTGTGCCAGTCACATGTTTATACATTTTTACTGTAAAACACAGATTTTCTGGTTTACCACCTGACAAGGTTAGATAGAAGTGAAGCTGTTGATTCTGCCTTGATTGTTTATTCTTCTAAGTGGGGGATTATTTGAATCGGTATGATATGCTTGCATTTTCACTGTGTTATACTTAAATTTTGAATAATTTCCCTTCCTCTATTTCATCAGATATGTATGGATGACCCAGAACACAGGAGGGCTTTCCACACAGTGTATGTAGTTTGAGCTGCTTCTTTGTCATGAACACTAACTAGGGATCAAGCAGTGCTTATAGTCAACAGGTTTTCTCTACTATTCTCCTCAGCATCTCTCCAGAAAGATTTTCCATAGACAGTTTTCATTTTCTCAAGG
>VYZW01000272.1:2777-15583 GCA_013401315.1 Balaeniceps rex
GGGCTCTTTGAAGTTTTTCCTTTATGTCAGTTTGCATGTGTGGCAACAAAAAAAAATATAGTTAATATATAACCAACTTTGAAGCTTATTATGTACCATTCTTATAACAGTAATAAAATACAATATTAAAAAAAAGCAGTAGAAAGCTCAGTGATTCTTTCTCCAGTACTTTGATATAAGCCTTGCAACATGGAGGACCAGTTTCTTCCCTCCGTTGCACCTGTATAAGCAAGGAATGATTCCACTAAAGCCATCAGGGTTAATGAGAGGATGATCAGATCTGCTGTTTACCCAAGGTCTGTGGGAATGGGGGAAGAGGGAGCCTGTATTCTGGATATGCTGATTTTCCAATGAATAAAGTAACTGAAAAAATAATGAAATTAAAATTTTGTAAGATTTCCCTTGAAGTCCCAGGATTTTAAGGCCTTCTTTAGTTTGATATTCCTAGTTAAAAGTCAGATTGTGCCTATTATAATAAATAAAAGAGAGTCATAAAAGTAGTTTGGGTTTAGTCAGAGCTAGCATGACCTCTTACCTAGTCCAAAAAAGCCAAAGAGACATTTTAGAAAAAGGTGACAAGGGTAAGCAGGAATTGAGAGAACATAAATTAAATCAACTTTCTACTATCAGTTATCTGGTCTGTATGTAGATCATGCTGTGGGTTCAGTCAGCACAATTAACTCTGCTCTGGCCTTCTTGCATGTGGCATCACTCAGAAGTCCAAAAGCCATGTGGAGATGGTTGTGCTGCTTTCTGATTTGAGCTGACTCTGCAGCTGGGCATCATTAATGAACCTTCCAAGAAAGAGAGACACAAAGTGCCAGGAATGGGGGAAGGCAAAAGAAGGGGGAGTTGTGAACAGTATCAAAAGCAAGAAAATGGATCAAAGGCACAAAGCTGATAGATATTACAGAATGGTTGAAGGCTTGAAGGCATCTTTGGAGATGATCTAGTCTAACCCCCTTGCTCAAAGAAGGATCAACTAAAGCAGGTTGCCCAGGGCCGTGTCCAGCTGGATTTTTAATGTCTCCAATGATGGAGACTCCAAGACCTCTCTGGGCAACCTGTTCCAGATTTTTCTTATGTATAAAGGGAATTTCCTTTATGTCAATTTATGTCAATTTGTACCCACTGCCTCTTGTCCTGTCCCTGGGAACCACTGACAAGAGTTTGCTTTCGTCTTCTTACTCCTACTCATCAGTTATTTATACACAATGATGAGATCCTCCCTGAACCTTCTTTTCTCCAGGCTGAACAGTCCCAGCTCTCCCAGCCTCTTCTCATATGGCAAGTGCTTCAGTCCCTTAATCATCTTCGTGGCCCTTTGCTGGACTTGCTCCCATATGTCTATGCCTCTCTTGTACTGGGGAGTCCAGAACCGGACGCAGTAACCCATAACATGACATGATAGAAAATATATTCAAGGTGTGGAAATAGGATCCCCAAAAAAGAGGCAGCATCAGAAGCAGGGCAACCGNGCTCTGAGAAAGTGCAATGTGAGTCGAGCTGAGTCCAAAAGATTTGTGCCTATATTGACATAATGCTGAGTTTGATCTGATGTATTTTATTTCTCAGGAGGGCTTTTTTAATTCAGGCTTAGCTCTGTGTAAAGCAGGTACATCTTGGCTGGCTCACAGGGTGGACAGAACAAATGCAGCATCTCCTGTAATGCACTGTGCAGATTCATGTGGGCCATTGCCAGAAAGGCTATAATCTGCTATAGAAGCTGTTGACATGGAAAAGGCAGGGAAGGAGGATGGGGTAAAGACTGAGTGAAGTGAGTGAGCAAGTACTGCACTCAAACTTCATGCTTTGAAATTCCATGGCAGGTAGTGAAAGAGGAGAAAAGGTAAAATTGTCTTGGAGTTTGTAGAGAGGTCAAATGGGGTGTAAGCAGGAATAATCCAGAACTGTGTAAAAGTTGAACAAGGCAGAGGCAGAGCTTTGAATGTAAGTCTAAGGAGGCAGAGAAGGCAGGTGGATGACAGCAGGGAAAGCCTTAGGAAGAGTATCAATCAGGTTTTCAGAGACAAGTGGGCACATAAATGGAAGCAAACTATACAATCACAGAAGAATATAAAATACGTGCTTTTTAAGAAGGAAGACTGTTTAAATAGCTGGTTCATGAAGGAATGTCTGATTCTGCTAAACCAAAATGTATTGCAATTTATTTAATTCACAAGGAAGCTGTGGTGAAGCGAGGTACAGTTGATATCAACTCTCTCTATATTCCTACATCTTTATAATCAAAGGGCAAAGATATGAAGTTGTTGAAGATTTTTCCAGCTGCATTTTCTCCCTTTACAGTATAATCACCACACAGCCGCTTTAGAGCATACTTCAGGTTGATTGTATGAATTTAGTTCTGCTGATGGCTGCCTGCATGTTTTTATTTGAGAAAGCTTACACGTCATTCTGTAATGGTTCCTATTTTCATTTTAGGTCAGTATGCTTATGATGGCAAACAGCTATAAATGGCACTACCAGGTGCAGGCGTGAGAAACCAAAGTAGAGGAAGTTTCCCCCTTGACAACAGTGTTTCTCTTCTGCAGGATACAAACGCTATGTTTCCAAATAAGTCATCATAAGACTCCTGAAAACACATGTTATACTGCAGCATTATCATTTGTGAGGTTTTTGTTCTTTCGTAGTGGAAGTCTAAAGCCTGTTATATGATTGGAAGGTGGTGAGGACTTGAGGATGTGATGTGCTGTGGATGATCTTCGGACATGTTTGGGTAAAAGTACCAGGTTACATGGTAACCAGCAACAGTAGCACAGATATTCTTTTCTGGTCTGAGACAGATCTGTCTATAAAATATAGTTCTGACTTTCGTGCTGCTTTAGGATAAACAATAGGTGGCTCAGTTTTGTATTTGTTCTTAGACTGGAAACATTCAAGTGCATATATGTTCCGTAAACTCCACAGAACAGTCATCAACCTCCAGATGCAAATTCACTAGCTGCTTGTGTTTTTTGAAATTATGATGGCTTCTTTTCTTTGTGTCCATAAAAACCTTAAGGGTTTTGGTTTTGTTTGGAGTTTGTTTTTTTTTTTTCCCTGCCCTCAAATGGAGAAAAATGTTTGACAAAATGATTTGGGAATTATTTACAAATATGAGTAATTTGTAAAAAGTCAACTGGCAGTAAGGCAAGCAACTTAAACCATATACGGCTTATGTGTCCTGCACAGTGTAGTTGAGGAAATAAGCATCAAAATGGTTTGCATACATCATAGGTATACTGCAAAATGTTTCCTATAGGCATATATTGGAACCTATTTAGAACCAACTTAATTTTTTGGCTTGGAAATACCTTTGTTTATGAAGATCTTATATAAATTTAAATACTTACTATTTTACTGTTCTTGTCTTTTGTGTCTTCCATCATACTCATATTGCACCTCTCTCTGTCTTTCTCCTTTCCTTCCTGTGAACCCATTTTTGAAGTTTTCCCAGACATCCACCATTTCATGATGTACAGCAGAGGGTTCTGAGAATTAACGATCTCTCATGTGAGATGTGATGGCTCCTGTTGCTTAAATCTTTCGTACATTATATTTTGACCATGGAAGTCACCTGCCACAAGCCAGTTTATCCCAGAGATCTGTGAGCCTGCATGGCAGTAGCTGGGTGAACTGTTTATGTCAGGTGATCAAGTGTTCTGAGAAAGATTCTTGAAAGGATGAAGTAACAGTGTAACCTGTATGAAACAGCAGAGAAAACTTGGAGTCAAATTTGTTATGAAATTAGATACCATTCTAATTGGTTAGAATTCAATGTCATTCTTAACTGAGGTTAACTTGATTTTTTGGTAATATTCCTTCACAAGTATCAGCAATATTTCCCTCTGTGGGACGTGCAACTTCTCTGATTTACATATTCTCATATCTTAGAGTTGTCAGTTTTCCTAGACACTTCAGCTGTATCTGTTCTGCTTTGGTTTTGCTTGAAACAATACTGAAGTGTGTATTGGCTGGGTTGTATTGTAAAATACTAGTCTGGTGTCACTGTGCTGTTTTCAGAGGTGGGCTTTTTAATTGTATCTACAACAAATAGCTCCATATTATGTTTCAAAAGCAATAGCAGAATGTTATATTATTTTAAAGTAACTTTTATCACAAAATTAAGAGAGAACCTTACAATTGAAATTCAAATCTCATCTGTCCTGTTGTGTTTCTGGATTTTTTTTGTCTGCATCTGTACTAAAGACAAGGTAGCTGGAACTGGATCAGAAACTGATCTGCCTTGACAGTTGTACCATCTGGAAGCTCTTATCTTTTGTAAGTGAAAATTGTATTTTTTTTTTCAAATAAGAGATATTTTGATTTAGAGTCACAGCTGTGGCCAAGTAGTGCTTGGCTCTTCTTAAGTGGTAGATGGTGCAAACATAACTTCAAGACAGGTTGTTTCTCATAAAGCCAGTCTCTGAGTGCAGGTGAAGACTATAAGTGGTGTGCTTTGACTTGCACTGGTTGCCTGTGATCCCAAAGGACTTTTAGGACAGCAGTGGTTTTGCTTTCTTTTGCCTGGCTTTGCTGCCTGATGTATGTTTTTCAGCTGGGGTTTGGGGAGAGCTTGGTGGAAGCTGTCAGGATTGGAAGGTTGAATACATTTCATACTCTAAAAAACGTGTGAGAGTCACTGTTCACCCTGACTGTCTGGAAAGCACTGAGCTTAAATAGGAGTGTGCAATATTTGCAGTAATTATCATTGCACAATAGATGGGGGGGCAGCACTGTAATGCAAATGTCCTATCTGGTCTTCTTCATAACTAGTGTGGAGCTACACCACTTCCAGTGATGGGCTGCCATCAAGTCTGAATTGATCTTGGATATAACAGAACAGCTTGCTAGCTGTTGTTCTAGTCCAAACCAAGGATTACCAAACTGTGGCATACCTTTTTTCACAATTCATACATCCCCTGTTTTAAAGCAGCACGCAAAATAATAGTAGTAAACCAATAATATGCTCCTTTATCCACAGAGGAGTGAATGACAGCTATTGGGTGGCCAGTAAATGCCCCCTCCTGCACCTGTGCAGAGTTTGGCACAGAGATGTGGCAGCTACCACTGTTGCCATACGGAAGAGATGGGACAGGAGACTTCCTAAGTGTGTGTGTGACTCAGCACTGACTCTGCAGGAGTGGCTGCTCATTATACAGGGGAACCCCAGTGGAAAAAATGACATATTAGAAAATGTCATAACCAAGGGGGGCTAGCCAGAGAGCTATGAGGCACGTCCATGTGTTTTACCAATAATTGCCTTGCTTTCACATGATTGGTTTTGGTTAAAAAAGCCTATGGCACAACTGATGAAGTAAAACACACAGTTTAACCTAAGGTCAGCCTTAGGTGATTCCCTTCTCCCTACCATTCCACTGGGACTTATGAGATACTAAACCAACATGCATGAAGAGTGGCATCACACTGTCCACGTTGTGTCCACGTCACACTCCACATTTTGTTCAGAGCACTCATTTTGACGCATTCTTTAGAATGAAATTAAAACAAATAGTGGAATTTGAGGTGACTTTTGCAGATTATGCTCATTAGGTCTCACTACAGCAGCTAAGAGATGTGATAACCTTTAAATCATTCTCATATTTGACTCACCTAACCACTGCAGATGTATTTTTAATGGCAGTGACTATCATAGGTCTGAGCATCTTCTTCACACTTCAATTTTATTTCATATTTGTGCTGCAGGCTGCTACACTAGATAGTTCCAGGGGACTATCTAGTCAGGATGCTAAATATGACTATTACGGTATTGTTCTTTTAGTGCTAATAAAATGAAAAGGAGAAACAACTATACATGGGTGAAAGAATTAGAGCAAGTAGTACTTCTGGAAGATATAATCTGTTTATGGTAAATTATGTTGGTAGTAAAAAGATACTATGAACTATTTAAAGAAATAAATATATTCTTGAATTCAATGTTGCTTGAGTGTTCCATCCTGTCAAAGAAATAATTATCACAGAATCACAGAATCTTTTGGTTGGAAAAGACCTTTAAGATCATCAAGTCGAACCATACCTGTCCACTACTAAACCATCTCCCTCATCACCTCGTCTACCCATCTTTTAAATACCTCCAGGGGTGGTGACTCGACCACTTCCCTGGGCAGCCTGTTCCAAAATTTGACAACCCTCTCCGTGAAGAAGTTTTTCCTAATATCTAATCTAAACCTCCCCTGGCACAACTTGAAGCCATTTCCTCTTGTCCTGTCACTTGCTACTTGGGAGAAGAGACCAACACCCACCTCGCTACAACCTCCTTTCAGGTAGTTGTAGAGAGCGATAAGGTCTCCCCTCAGCCTCCTCTTCTCCAGGCTAAACAACCCCAGATCCCTCAGCTGCTCCTCATAAGACTTGTGCTCCAGGCCCTTCACTAGCTTCGTTGCCCTTCTCTGGACACACTCCAGCACCTCAATGTCCTTCTTGTACTGAGGGGCCCAAAACTGAACACAGTACTCGAGGTGCGGCCTCACCAGCGCCGAGTACAGGGGAAGGATGACTTCCCTGGCCCTACTGGTCACACTATTTCTGATACAAGCCAGGATGCCGTTGGCCTTCCTGGCCGCCTGGGCACACTGCTGGCTCATATTCAGTTGGCTGTCGATCAACACCCCCAGATCCCTCTCCGCCAAGCAGCTTTCCAGCCACTCATCCCCAAGCCTGTATCATTGCATGGGGTTGTTGTGGCCCAAGTGCAGGACCCGGCACTTGGCCTTGTTGAACCTCATGCAATTGGTCACAGCCCATTGGTCCAGCCTGTCCAGGTCCCTCTGTATCATCATATGTATAAAATTATTGTATATTATCTCAACAGTGGAAAGTAACCAAAGATTTGGGGCCACATTTATACTCTTCCGTAGACTTCTGACTGATCAGTTAGAGCTAGCATACCATAGAGCATTGTACCATAGAGATCAAGCAGTGCTTCATACTGGTTTCAATGGCAGCATGCCCCAGACTATCACTCTGTAGCTTTCTGTAGTGTTACTCCTGCTGTTTTTTCTACATTATTTGCCTTAATTCTGAACAGGGTTCATTGCATCCATACATGCTTCCATGTACTGTTTCTACTTGCATTTTTCATAGTTACTTATGTAGCTACAAAGCTGGCACCACCAAAAAGTAATACCGAGCTTCCTTCAAGACTCAAATGTTGCCTGATTACTGTAGCTATTTTTCTGACATGTCCATGGAAAAAGTTGAACTCTGAGAAAAGCCCAGTGTAAGTAATTTTAACTTGCTGTCACATTTTGAAGAGGCATACAGAAGGTCAAAATGTTCCTGCAGACCAGAAGCACTGAAAAGTTGATGAAAGGCATTGTCTGCATAGACAGGTTTGAGTAACTCATAGAAGAATAAAACAATTAAGTAGTTTCATGGCCTGGAGGTTGTTGGACTGAACAACTAGTTAACCAGAATTTAAACTTATACCTATTTTTCAATTAAAAATAGACATTTTTTACAAGTACTTTGAGGCATTATAAAAGCTGTGATTTAAAGAGAACACTATTTCCTGAAGTATTTCTTCTGACAAGTTTTCTAATTCATTCTTTCTATGATGTGGAATGGTTTGAAGTAGTCTCCCAAGCTGGAGTATTATGCAGATTTGAAGGTGACAGCATCAAAGAAAAATCAATATTTGCAAACATGTTAGTGCTTGTTCATAGTATTTTGAGACATTGCCCTGATATTGTGTGATTGATCAGACTAAAGGAAAGCATTTTCTTCATCCAGGCTACTGAATTCTGTTGTGATGGATGCAGCAAGCAAGGTTGTCCTTCTGCATTGACCTTTCTAAAGCTGAACAAGTCAGATTCCCATCACAGATGGCATTGCTTAGAGGTTCTTTGTCAGATCCCTTGTCACTGAGATTGTGTTTGAATTTTGGGTCAGTAAAATATAGGCTGGTAAAAAACTTGAGCATTATTTGGGCATTATCTGAAAATGTAACTCTCAAAATCATCTATCATACTATTATGTATCAGAAAGATGATAAAATTTTTGCTAGAAAAAACAGGTGAAATGAGAACTGTCTTTCCAAAACACTGGTCATAGTTTATTTAAATTCTGAAAATATAAAAAAAATAGGATTTATTAATTCTTGATCAAAATGACAGTAAGCAGTTGACACCAAGTCTAACTTGGTGCTGCTCTTAAGCATTTCACAAAAGTAAACATCTGGTGAGGCCACTTTAATCCCAATTTTAATAATATCCCATTTAGATAATAAACTTCTGACTTTCATGTGCTTTAAGCTAAGCCTTTCCTCATGTGCAAGTCTGCATGAATTTGTAATACACAGGGGAGGACATCTGGGTCTGGATTAATTCCATGTTTCCACAACTTAAGTGTTGAAAAAATAACATAAACTTAAGACTTTGTGAAAACCAATGTGCTTACAGTTTATTTTATTAATTGAAGCACAGTTATCAACAAAAGTTTGGGTGTTACAAGCAACATTAAAAGCATTACTTTGATACATTAAAGTACGGTGAAACACAGACTTCTTTTTCTAAGTATGTACAGATTTTGTTGTAAAGATGGAAGATATTGGAATGAAAGTCAAGCCATTGTTACTGGGATCAGTTACAGTAAAATGATAGTATTTAAGGTGTCATATAGATCTATGGGCCTTGTCACTGATAATAGGACATGAAAAATGCCTGGTAGGAACTGTGCTTGTAGAGACTCTGCCTGAATTTAAAGCTTCTGCCTAGCTGCCAATTTGTGTCATTTTTTTATGTAGTAAAAAACTACCAAGTATATACCATAATAAAAGTTAATGCTAGAGTAAAGTGAAATGCAGTATGTTTTATCAAATGAAAGGCATTTTAAACAATAGAACAGGGGGAAAAGTACTGTAAAGGACAGTAAGCAGACTCAAATGATAATCATTAAGGTATTTTGAAAATATGAGAGAGTTAATGTAACAGTAATGGAAGTAAAATGTAAACCCACTGTGAAATTCATAACTCATTTCTATCTGGCTGCAAACACAGTGAATGCCTGTAAAGTATTTGAGTTTAATCAGACTAGTACATGTAGAGTCCGTCTGCAATTCCAGTTGGAAAAATCCATGATTTTTGGTTTTGTCACTTTATTAAAATAAAAAAGAGAAACTAGATGTGGTTTCAACAGTTTACTATACTTTTTATACCTTAGATATATTGTACTATTTATGTATTTGGGCTCTTGTATTGTTTTCATTCCTTGTTTTTATTCCTAATTTGAGATTTTTTTTAAACAGTTCATATTCACAATCACTGTAAAGTTCAGTCATGTGCAACTCTCTGTGAAGATATGCATTTTATATATTTTATAATTCTTCAGAGTAGTAATGAATAGTATACAGTATGAAAATATGGTTTTATTTAGGAAAAAACCCTCAATGATATAACCATCTTGGCCAGTTAAAAATATGTAATGTAGAAATACTCACAATATGTAGCCTGTGTATGGTTCCACCTGACCTACTGAGCTATCTTCCTGAAGAGGCCTTGATTTAATTTTCCAGGCTTTTGATTTTAACAGAAGCTTTTCCAAATTATAATTTGTTGTTTGCAACTGACACTGAATATGTGTTCAAGTCCACTATTAGGTTTCTCAGTCTACCTCTGAGATGCTGCTCTGGACTTAAACAGCTTAAGCTACTACTTGAGGACTTCTGAGGATTTGTTGTAATTATCCATGTAATTCTTCTCTTTGTGACATCTATGAGCCTTGCAAAAACCTAGATGCATTCAAAATTTTACATACAAGAACACGGAAGACAGTTAAAAGATTTGCTGGTCTGGATCACAAGGGTGAATGCCTCCCTTGGTTGCCTGCTGTTCTATATAGGATCCTATCTTGTTTACATTGTCATGTTATTTTCCTAATTTTTTTGAGTCTATGCTTTTTAGCAGTTCATATTGACATTCACTGTAGTATATGCTGTCACGTGCAATCATGTGTAAAAAAGTTGGACCCAGGAAAACAAGAAGATGTAATGTGACAAAGTTGAGTGTTAGCAGGGCTCAGACTGGGAAGAGAATTAAAAAATCATGTCCCAGATCTTCATTCTTTTTACAGGGAATGGAGAACAGGGTATTTATCAGCATGGGTTATACAATACCTTCAGCTTCCACTCAGAAATATGGATAAGAGAAGTTTGTTTGTGACATCTGCTCTCTTCAGGTTTTGTCAAACTAAATAAGCTCTTTGAGTATCTGGTTCACCATGGTCTTTGAAAAGTACTGCCAGATAGCTGGTGCTAAGGAGTCATCAAATTTTCCGTTATGGTCTTTTAAGTAAAGCATTAGCTCATATTCTTGGCTCTTCTCTGCCACTCTGTTAGACTAGAGGCAAGTTTGAAGCCCTCCACTCTCTGCAGAAATACTACTGTATAGGAGGAATGCTACCTCAAGTAGCAGAATGCCTCCACAGAGAAGAGCACGAGTAACTGTGTGGATTTGCCTTCCAATGGTTAGAAATAGTAACCAGGAGAATGGGACCAAAGACTGCTTATTACTCTTTCTGTGAAAGAAATTTTCATGCATACCTGTGTGATCTAAAGATCTTTCTGAATAGCAAAAATCTGTATTCAAAACAACCCGAGGGGTCTGGGATAATGCTTATGCTATCCAAGGAGAATGTGTTTGTCTCCAAAAATAAAACAGGATGGCACTATAGGTACTGCACTAAGACCAGTTAGGGAATCATGTATTTTACAATAAGTGGTTTAAAGGAAACCTGAGATACATAAGTTTCAAATAACAGCTTTTCAAGCATGAAAATACCTGGTAGAATTAAAAATGGAAAATATTCCATGGAACTGTTGTTCACATTTCTGTAAATTCACTGAAATTGGAAAATATTTAGTGATATTTATTAAATATAGTGAAATTCTGGATAAATTGAAGTTTTGGAGGGAAATTTCTGTATATCCTAGCATAAATTTTTGATGGGCTTTTTTTCAATGAATGTATACAAAAATGCTGGAAAAATAACTCAAATTCCTATATCTATAACACTAAAACAGGGAAAGATCCATTTTTAAGAACAGGTTTATTTGGACGTTTTTTAAAAATAACTTCCAAATATCTTACCTGGTATTTCACAGGTGAGAGCAGAATTTTACTGGGAGAGAACTGAAGGTAATTGAATTTTATGAGTACAAAGATGAACAAATAGTAAAGCATTTTCATATGCATCTTTTCATTGATTTATTTTCATATATATATTTATTTATTTCCATTGGTTTTAATTATTCATAGAAATAACACACATCATGCTAATTGGTACTGTATATTTTGTAATACTAATACAATATAAATATGTTTGTTTGCTTAGGAGTATGAGAAATTTGCAGTTATTTTAAGAAATTAATATATGATCCAAAGTATAGTGCGGGGACATATCTGTAAAGTTAGTGAGTAATACAAGAGTCACAGGCACAGATTTTTAAAGCTCTAGTATTTAAAAAAGTATGGGTTTTTTATTTTGAAGAGTATATATTTAAAGAGAAGACAAATTATTAACTAGCTAACAGTTAAATACACCTTATCAAGTTGGCTATAATATCTGAATATGGAAATACCTGATAACAGTATATGTGCTTTCATTCATGTGATTCCTCTTTTGCAGAAGACTTAAATTGTCCTGAAAACTTCCTTAGTGGGTATTTTTATATGTTTACAAAGCATTTGGTCAAACATCAAGGTGAAAGCAGTTCCATCAACTTCAGGAACTTTAAAGTATCAGCATAAGAGTTTGTTATGATGAATCAGGAGGAAGCACAGTTTGCGTCCAAGACAGTTTCCTCCTCTCCTCTCAATCTCCTGTCAGGGGCTTAGTGGGACAATTCTTTACCTTCACTCTGTTACAGTTCCTCATCTATGAAAGGAGATTACCATTATTTCCCTGTCTGATCTGGTATAAGAAGAAATCCTTTAAAATTGTAAAATATTTAGAGAAACTAATTTTTTAAGGCAATATAAACTTTATGATAGGTTTTTATATGCGCATGTCCATGCTGTACTGAATTAACCTCTCAGTAATAAAACTTTTCTGGTCCTGTGTGAATATTAAATTTTAAGTCTGAGTATTTCAAAATTAGATTCTGTGCCTTTCTAGAAAAGAGCAGCTACTCTAAAAGCCTTTCAGAATGGCAGAATAGTGCCTGAGGGTACCAGATCCATACTACATAGGGAGGCACTTGAGTTTTAAGCAGAATTTTCAATACATGATACGAGAATCAAAACAGCATTTCCAAGAGATTTCAGACACTTTCCTAGTGTTACAAGTTTTCAGTATTTTAAAGTTAAGAAGGAAAGGAGAATATAAAAATTACTGTCAGGAGAAGAAAAAAGAAGTCTTGCCAAACATTTCTATATAATGCTGAATTGTGCACTTCTTGGCACTATCTGAAAAGTTGCAAGACCTTCACAAGATTGGGAGCAGAGACCTTCTATATATTCTTCTCACACTAATTAGTTGCAAGGATTTTACAAGATTTAGTTCAAGTGTTCCATTATGAAAAGTGACATGTACAGAACTTGGTATGTCAGTTGTCCTATGTGCCCTACAGAAATAAACAAAATAAATAACTCATTCTGAGCCTGCAAGCAGATTTTAAATTTTTAAAAAAAAATCTTATGACAGAAAACTGGCTTTGGTTAAGTTTGAAGGGATGTATATGTGTTTTCCACCTGTCTAGACCTTATGTGTACAAATGAAGCCATTTATATAAACAGCCATTGAGCCAATACATCATCCCAGACCTCAGTAGCAGACTTTAAAATACTGAA
>VYZW01000273.1:5419-18408 GCA_013401315.1 Balaeniceps rex
TCTGTTTCACTTGCATGAGCAGACAACGTGCTACTTTCTATTCACATGGGATAGCCTGGTGTTCTCCAGTCTGCTTGGTGCACTTTGCACTGGGAGCCCAGCTGAGTGGAAGTGATGCAGTTTGACTTTCTACTGGAAGAACACATGCAGTACT
Organism: Balaeniceps rex; assembly: GCA_013401315.1. Lineage (NCBI taxonomy): Eukaryota > Metazoa > Chordata > Aves > Pelecaniformes > Balaenicipitidae > Balaeniceps > Balaeniceps rex. The sequence goes on from VYZW01000273.1 coordinate 5,574, forward strand.
CTGTGCAGAAGCATGAATGCAGTTTTACCAATAGCTCTTCATGTTACCATTTTTTCTAGCATAACCTAGTGATAAAACTTGTCGGGACAAATGACATTGATGACTTTTGTGGTGTGCAAACTGAAAGGATAAGAGGAGAGTCTTTCTACTGAGGTTTAAGGGAAGACCAGTCTGCAATAGAAAAGACCCAAACAGAACATAGCTAAAGGGTGTTTAGCTTTAGCCAAAGTATGACAGTGCCACAGATCTGCTTAGCTCTATTTCAGTGTTCTTTTTGGATGTGTGGAAAGAGCAGTTAGCAAAGGTATGACGACTAGCACTGAAAAATCTCTCAGTACAGAAAATAGCATTCATAAATGTCAGTGCTGGGCTTGGTCTTTATTAGGCAAAACAGGTAGCTGCATGGTTGCCACTGATATGAGCAGTAAGGTCATCTTGACCTTCTGAAGGTTGAACTATAAACAGTTTGCAACTTCATAAGCTAAAAGGATTTTTCCTGTAGTCTGCTAGCTGTTGTGAACTCCCTTGAAGCCTTTATCTCCAACTCCAGGCATTTACCACAGCTGGGGATAAATGTCATGACTGTATTGTCCTTGGCACTTAACTATGTCAAAGCTCTGGCTTCAGAAGTTCTTTGTGAGCCGACTCTACCCTTCTAAGGAGCTCTCTGATTTCATCTTAAGCATGTTTGTTTTTTGAACAGCTTTTGTCTGACAAGCTAAGCTTACTCTGTAAGGAACTTGCTGTGTAGCAGCAATGTTTCTGAGCTGGACAAAAGTGATCTGTTTTATCTTCTTGTTTGACCAGACATAATCCTTTTTTAAATGAGAGTGTAAGTGAATCAAATATCAGTGTACAAAGGCAAGGGTAATTGTCCCATTAGTATTTTCTTAAAGATTTCTTTTGTCTTCCTTTATTGATGGAAAAATAATACTGTGGGGTGATGTGACTCTCTTAATGCACAGCCCTCTAAAATTTAAGTATGTTTTGCTTTTAGGAGATTGATGAGTACATCGTACAGGCCAAAGAAAGAGGCTATGAGACCATGGTGAATTTTGGAAGGCAAGGGTTGAATTTGGCAGCAACTGCTGCAGTGACAGCAGCTGTAAAGGTAACTTTCCGCTTGCATTAATTGCTTTTGTCCTTGATACACTTATAGAACAGTGTAATTGTACTGAGGATTTGCCATTCCTAAATAAAAAGATTAATTCTGCAAATGTATTGAAAACCTGGAACACAATTTAAGGGTTGCAGCACTCTAGTTGTCCTCATACTATGTTCATTTGTTTAAGATGGCTTGTAGTTATTTCTTGGACGATGGGGGTCAGTTTACTGTAATTCACAAGATACTATGCAGTTTTCTATGCAGGCTTTTGGTAAAGATGACCATTGTTTCTTTTCTGTCTCTGTTGTGCTTTCTTGTTGGTAAACAAACTATTTAAAGGATTTCTGGCTTTTCTGCTGTTTTTCTCCAATCAACTTGAGGTAACTCCACATCTGAAGTAAGGCATGAAAGATTACTACCACAGATAAAAGTTATCTTGACACAATTAACTTGTTTGCAACTTGTTGATTGAATTATTAAATTAATACACTAAGCATAAGCTTGCATATCGCTGTTTAGCATACTCTTGCTTTGTCATGTAATTTCCATTAAATCATGAAGTAACCTGTGGTTGTTCCCAATTTATGTTCCTACAAAACTCATGACCTTCAGTTGAATTCAGAGGGTTCTAGGTCTAGGAAAACAAAATACAAGCTTATAAGTAAGATTCTAAGCGACTTGTGGCCCACCAAAAGGTGTATAACTTTAGGCAATGTGTATCCTACCTAACAGTCATTTAAACCAAAACACAAAAAAAAGTGTGGAAAGATGTGTGTGTCCTAGTGAAATGATAGTTTTAACACGATTAGGATTAATTTTTTCCTGGGAATAAATGAAACTGCTGTGTTCATAGTAACAGGACTGAAAACCTGAACAGTTAGTAGATAACAGAAAGCAATGTAGACATCCCTGGCTGTCAAAGTTAAGTAGGTACAGCTAGCATTTAACTTAAATTTCTGTGCTTGTATGTGAACTTCTTGCTTTATGAATCAAAGACATTTCTTAAAACTGCATTTTCAAATACTATCTCAAAAAGGTATGGAAAAATAGTCACGCATCTTTTGTTTGTTCATTTTATCTCTTTTTAAAGATATATGTGGGTGGTAGTGTAAAAAAAAATACCAGTTTTATTTTAAGTGTGGACATAATGAGTCTAAAATACTGAGACTGTGATTCAATTTGACCACTGGTTCTTTTTTTGTTATTCAAATTCTTAGTATTGCCTTGAGGCATGAAATAGTTTAGAATGAAATAGAGTACACCTCTAAAGGAATGAAAGTATCCAGCTTGAAAATAGGTTATTAAAAAACAAAACAAAACAAAAACCCCAAAAAAAACCAACAAACAAAACCTCAAAGTACTCTGCTGGGAAAAAGTTTAAGAACTATGCTAAAAGCTAAAGTACAAATTCTTTGCCAAACAGCAAATCATAATTTATTACAACGTGCACCTGTAATGTTACTTAATGCTCTATGTGTTTTCCTTATGTCTGGCTAAGGTTGGATATTTCCTTGTTAAACCTCACGGTGTTACAGAAATATTGTAAAATAAATAACACAAATATCTCCTCCCACTTTCTTCTGAAATAATGAGTAACTTTTTCCTAAATGTCTGTGTTTAGATTTCATTGCTATTCAGCTGAGACTGGCAAGATGCCTGCTCTATTTGTTAAAACTTGTTAAACATGCTCATGAATATTTGTACAGAATTAGTGCAGTGCAGATGAGATGCTTGGGCAAAACAACCACCACAATACTGAAGACCTAAAATAGATACGATTTTTAAACAGTATGAAAGAAGAGACTCTGAAAATCTTTATTTTGGCATGTTAAACCTCTCTTCGGTTTGTCATTCCAAAAAGCTGAGCGTGACTGCTCCATGCAAGCAAATGGAGACAATGCATGTGTTCTTGATTTTGTTTCCTGTTTTTCAAGAGTTGACTGCTGCCTCCAGCAGGTGAAAAGATTATCCCTTCAGCATGAGCTGGTGGAGCATGCTATAGGATTTCAGGAATGGAATCCTATTAGTGGGATCAGTTTTGATGGGAAGGAGACACACTTTCATCACTTTTTTTTTTTTTTTTTTTTTTTTTTGGGCCCGGGNACCAGGCATGTTTATTCTGATATATCGGATCTCAAATTAGGAGTACAGAATGTGGGAGGTTAAACACAAAACGAGGTCCAAAGAAAGCTTTTGTTCGCTAAAGTGTCCAAGCAAAAGACGCTACGATGTCTGCTTATGCTGACTTAGGAAGGTGGTAAAAGTGCTTGGAAACTCTCTGGAATATTTTCAAGATCAAGTGTGGGAAAGAGTGGTTTTCTCCGAGGGCTGTCAAAGGAATATGGGATTAGTATTGAAAGGCTAGTTGGCTGTATAGGGGACGCTGGAGCAGCCAGCCAGCCAGGTCAGTCTACAGAAATTTGATGTAGATTTAAACCTGCTCCACTGTAGTTAAATTAAAATGTAATTGGCAGGAGTCATGGCTCATAACTTACGTTCCTATACTGATATTTTTAGCTGGTACTAGATAGCCACTGTTCATATAAAATTTAGTGTTAAAAAACTTGCTAAATATCGTACATTATAAAAATAAATTGTGTTACTGTCGTGTTAATTGAAGAAAACAAATCTTTGTGAAATCCTGATTTCAGGAGACTTGGAGATGAAATATGGTCTAGACTGACTTTTACAGGTGACTAATAAAAATTTTCTTTGGAGTATAAAAGAATCAACAACAAGATGCCTTTAATGATAGGAAAGTTGTTGGAGCTTTTTCAGCTCAGTAGTATATGGATTTGTGGAAATTATGTCCACAACAGTAAGTTCCACTGATTATCTCTTATAGCTTGATGCATCTGCTTTCCAGATTTTCTGAGATGCCAGTCACCTGTACATTCCAATTTTTGCCAATGCATAGATTCGGACTTCTCAAGCTACTAGCAAAAACTGGTTTCTATATCATCATGTGCGGGACAGCTGCTAATTAAGCTGTGAAATGCACTGTCCTTCTTTATGAGGTCACATAAGTATTGTTCATTTATATTTGGTAAAAAAGAGTAATAATACATTTTGAGGGCTGTGTATCTGCATGTCCCTTAGTCATCCAGAATCTGCTGCCTCTTTGCTGATTGAATATTATTCTAATAATGGCCTTGCTCAGACTTCCCCTTCTTCCCACTCAGGGCATGGCAGAGGAAGGAGGTATCTTGCAGCCAGCTGTGGCGTACAGCCAATGTCACTATGAGCAGCTCAGCTCACCAGCGTTATTGCTTTCATCCCTCCTCCCTGCTGGGACTGCCTGGCATGCTGCAGAGGTCAGTCATGGGACAGCAGTCCCTCTCCAGGTTGAGAGGGAACAGAAGTCATTCCGTCAGCCCGGATCAGATCAGGGAGAGAACAGCTGGGAATGTGGGTGCTGCACACTGCAGCTCTGCGACCACAAAGCTCCAAGCAGCTCTGTGGACGCACAGTCCATTGAGAACTTGTCCAATGAAGGAAAGCAGCTTTGTTCAGTGATCCTGACCACTGAGGGGGTGCAAGTCCAGTTTAAACAACAAAAGAGTCCCTGAGGCAGACATACTGTGTGGTGTCTGTTTACAGCAACTTCCCTGGCTTAAGTATATAGACTATAAAAATACACGCTCAATAACAAAATAGAGAAGGGCATTTCGTATATGAGAGTCAGCTGATGAGACAGCATACTAATAGCTTACTAGAGTCTGAGTAGTCTCCAAAGAAGTCCCTTAAGTAGGGATTTTAGAACTAGATTTAGAAACCCATTACAACTTAAATTAGTGCTTCAGGTTGGTCGCTGGTAATGAATGTATTCTCTGAAAAGCATTTAATATGTTTCAGGAAATACTAGTGAATAAATAAGCCTCATTCTTAAAGACTTGCATTTTGTTTAAGGCAACACAAACTTTACAGTTCATCTCTCTTCAATGTTCATTTACGTGGAAATTTGAGCACTGAAGTTGTTCTCTGTTTTTTTGCCCGCATTGTAATTGCAAATGCGTGTGTGTCAATCTTTTGTGGTGTAGTTTAGTTGGTAGCCTCTGGGCTGGATGCAGCCCCCTGTATTTCTTCTTTACTGATAGGAACTGTTGAAATAATGGGACACCAGTGCAGGCGTGGCAACTGCTCTGCCATCTGCTTCTGAGCAGCATCTTGGAGCTGTGTGTATGGCTGGGGAGAGGTGATGGCTGCTGCCGTACCCGTGGCATGACTGTGGAAGCAGTAGATCCCCCTGCAGCTCCACCTGCAATTGGATTGCTCTGCCTTCTGTTTTGTGGGCAAACATCTTGCTTTCAAGCTGTGGCTAGTAACTCTCTGAACTTTCAAACAAGATATCAAAGCTCTTGATGCATTAATATTCTAAATGTGAATGTTACTCTCGCATTTCCTGCAGTAGAGGGTATTTAATCTTGCATTTCCTGCAGTAGAGGGTATTTAATCTTGCATTTCCTGCAGGGGAGGGTATTTAATCTTGCATTTCCTGCAGGGGAGGGTATTTAATATTTTTCAGCCAGACTTTCATTCTGAGCTGATGATAATCTAGATCCTCATGGAATGCTTTGTTTCAGCAGAAAGCAATTACCTGCTTCTTTTGGGCATGAGGGGTGGAAGAATCTTCCTAAATCTTAAGTGCTGTATGAGCACAGTGATGTGTTGCACCCACACAAAACACCTTGAAATTTGTCCTCCAATTAGGGGTGGGATGGGGACTGTAGGGAGTACCTGCAAAGGATTAGTATAATGCATGACCATGACTGTGCAGTACAGGAGTGGTTGTGCAGCCCCTGTTCCTACTGTGACTCTCGGGCATGTGTGCTGCATCTCTTATTTGTACATGTATCCTTTCAAACTTCTTAATATTTGCTGTGTGTAACTTGAGTGAAACTTTCCATCTTGGCAAGCACTTTTGGAATGAAGGGCCTATTGTATGAATCTGTTAAGTCCTCGCTGAATGAGGCAGTACTCCACAGGAGCTCTAGCCTCAGCGAGTGTGCAGTTTGGTTTAAGGGCACAATGTTATTTTATGGCACATAGTTTGACTTTTTTCCCCTTTGGAAAAAAAAAATTCTGTATCCAAAAGCTGCACTGAAAAATAAGGCTGAACATTCCCAGCTTGGATCTAGTCCTCTATGTCTACAGTGGAATAGGAGAGACAAGCTTGTAATGTGAATTCTTCTTAGCATGTTAGTTATTACAATCTTAATTACGTTATCTTGTACAATTTCCAAATGTCTTTGTAGTACATCACATGATGAATGAACTTGCTGTGCAACTGTTACGCAAGTGTGTCTTTCTATACTTTTGTTTCTGGCCAAATCCAGCTTCTGTCACTATTTTGTAGTAAATTCTGTCCATGCTTAGCAAGTGGAGTTGTGCTGAATTTATATGGATTCTGCTGAGAACCAACTGGGTCCATTTTATGCATTCATCAGTGTTCAGCGATTGAGACCTGAGTCCAGTTGTATGTCTTCAAGCCGTAGATGCAGACTGATGAACAGTCTTATGTTTTAGAGCAGATACTGTAAGCTGTTACTTGTTGTCAAAAGCAGCAGTCCTGTCTCTCCAGTTCTGTTCTTTTCTCTAGTGTCCTAGCAGCTGACTGTTAGGTCTCAGGCATGACTGGTTCCTGATTTGGTTAACTGTGCAAATGCTTTTCAAAGCAAGGACTGGAGTAGTGGAAGGGCAGGGTTCCTGCCTTAAGGCAGGACAGACCTGCCTTAAATAAGCCATTTTAAGGAATAAAATTAACTTCAGAATTTCTACAATAGTTTATACACAGACTGTTCAGTGTCAGTAGTGCATTTTAACCCAAACACAAGCTGTAGTTGTGTTCTTGAGAACTGTCAGTCATCCTACATGTATGTAGGAAGAACTAGAAAAGTAAAGGCTTCTACTTCTCGTACGAAACCCCTTCTTCATTATTGTTTAGTGGCAATGTATGAATGGTGTAAGAATTAAAAGAGGTTGTTCTTGCCTGTGTAGCACACTGTCTTAGCTTTATATGCTGTACTAATGACTAGTCATTAGAAAATGAATATTAGGTTTCAGCCACTTCGTGTTGTCGTCGCCCCCCCCCCCCCCCCGCCACCTTTGGTGGCCATGCAAGCCTAAGGAGTATCACTCTACTGTGTCTTCACTTTACATGGCTATTTTTAATATGGAAGAATTTAGTGTGCTGGTCTACCATCTGCAAACAGTTGTTGCCATGAGAGCGGGAACAAATGGCTGTGGCCAGTGGTGCAAGAACTGCCTTACACTGGTGCTGTTGCAGAGAAAGGTGTGTGGTGTACCCAGATTTCTGCTACTGCTAACTAACATAATGCTCAAAAGAGGAATTTTACTTAAAAGCTTCATTTGTAAGAATGAAACAAAATCTTGAACCCTTGCTTGAAGTCAGATTCGTGCACAGGCTTGTCAGCCTTCCTCTGAAACAGTTATTTTTTTGCCTCATGTGCCAGAGAGGGAAGAATTAAATGTTATTTTAACATGACATGGAGTAATGTGCTTGTCCTTTTAGTTGCTTATACAATAAATTAAGCTTCAGTGCTTTAATAATAACATCATCTGGTGTAAGATGAAAGAGCTGCTTGATGGCCTTTCTTTCCAAAGAGGAACTTTCTATATGTCCCATGCAGAAAAGATGTAAAGACAATCAGAGAAGGAATACTAATTTTCAAATGTGATCAACTGTCCTTATATGTAGTATTAGATTTTGGGTTGGTATTATGTCAGTAAAGCTACATTAGTAAGAGAACCTGCTAGCCTGGAGTCCAGGCAGGACCTCTTTGGTTTGTGGTTTCAAGTTTCTGTCAACTAGAGCTTTTGTAGTGCTGCCAGTTTCTCGGTTACTTGAGTTCATGTTACAGAGTGTATTTTTAAGACTTTTTTTCCTCTTATGCATATTCAAATTTGTAGAGGGTAAAATATAATACAGCGGAAATCTTTATTTATCTTCAACCACACTTTTTAAAACGGAAGTGTTAAACCCACTGTCACACTACCTAGCACTGCTAGAGAAATATCATGTTTGAAGTGAATTGAGCATTTCTGATGGGTTTTTTTGTGTTTTGTTTGGTTTTTTTTTTTCTTTTAGACACTTCCCCTCACCCAAAAAGCTTTTATTTGCTCAGATTAAAGGAGTGAAACAAGACATTTCTAATGAAACTGCTAGCTTATCTGTAACTTTTCTTCTTGTCTAGGAGCAATATACAGTTAAGCTTGGGTAAAAGCAATACTTAAAGCAAATGTAAATCTACCGCATGCTTATGTTCAGTGAATTTTGTAGTGCAACAAGGAAGCATGGGCTTAAACATCTTAACCCAACTTGAACAGCAAAGTTAAACCTCTGCTTTGTTTTCAAAGATACTGTTGTTGTATTTCAGAGTCAAGGTGCGATAACTGAGAAGCTGAGAAGTTTCAGTATGCATGATTTGACTACTATACAAGGAGATGAGCCAGTAGGACAGAGACCCTATCAGACATTACCGGAGGCAAAAAAGAAAACCAGAGCCTCTGCAAGTGAATCTTCCGGTAAGTATCTATCTATTTTTTTTCTAACTAAAAGAACAATTCACTGAAGACAAAAGTGGGAAAGCAGAAATACTTTTAGCCCATTTAGAAATGGAAAAGGCCTCAAAGAATTCCAGTGCACTTGAACAGAGCTTACTTGTGCAAGATATGATAGTTGAGAAATGCTCCCTGAATTATTTTCTTCTCGCAGCCGCTGACAGTGTAGTCGTACTGTACTCATTATTCCTATCTTTGCCAATTAGCAACGAGATTTCCTTGCCACAGTAAAGCTTAATTGGAAATAAAAAAATATGTGATTAAGTGGTGTTTCTGTGACAAATGTACAAAAAGTTAAACATGAAAATTTATGGAAGTTCAATAAATAGGAAGAGAATATTAATGGAAATGAATTCAGTAGATCTGTAATGATAGTTCAAAATGTAAAATTGCTTGTGGTGATAGGAATAATGAAGGCATTAAGTTGTCATAATGGACTGATGCACATCAACACCCACAAGATGGTGTGCAGTGACCAATATACGTTTTTGCAGAGATGTTTTATTATTAGCATTACTATTTCATTCTTATAATATTATGTCATTATTATTATTATTACAACTTTGCTTTTGAGCCTGTGATGCTTGAAGGAAGGTTTCAGTGGAAGGCTGTCAATTGCACCTTTTTAAATGGTTAGGCTACAATGTAAAGTGGTTGATATTTCACACAAAAGAAATAGCTCTGGTCTATTTCTTTTCACCGAAGCCTGTCATTTTTTCTTATCCTTCCATTTCGGGGAGGGGTGGTGCTTGTGGAGCACAAGGAATTCCAGGAATTGGGTGGTAGCCCATGGTGTTTGTGAGGAGCAAATGGCCACCTGAATGGCCCTAAGCTGAATTGCTAATTGAGACCAGAAGGTATCCTGTGCAGGTCAGTGTAAAGACAAGGGGTACTGGCCAGAGAGAAAGCCTGTGAATTCATCAAGAGTTGCATCAGGGATGATGTCACTGCAGCTGTTGTGCAGGGGTTATTCCTCAGTAAGAGAGCATTAATTATCTGTCTGAAATAGCTTGAAAATGCTCAAAATTCCATTTAAAAAAAGAAAAATTACTCAGGTACAGTTTATACTGTGTAAATAACCACTGATTGTGAGATTCAATCTTGCATGTCAAAATGCTTTCTTAGAGCTAGTTTAACTTAATTGTTTCTACTCCTGGACCCAAATGTAGTGTACACCTCTTTCTGTTTTCCTTGAAGTTTCTTCAGCATTAGAGATTTTAAAAAAGAACAAACCACGGATTGAGTTAGGAACACTACATAGCAGTATTTTGTTGCGCTTAGCAGAATGTTATTTTTTGTGATCTGAGCTGGGAGTTCCTGTGCAAATCAGTTGAAAAGACCTAGTTGTAGAAGGACATTGATTATAGCGTGACTGAGCTGCCAGTATGCTTGGTGTGAAAAAGGCAAATGTGATTTTGATGCATTAGAACAGATGTTACAAATAGAGATAAGGAAGTATTGGTGTCACTGCAAACATCCCTAGTCAGAAACTGTGTGAGTAACAGATGCGATTCAAATCTTCCATATTGAAAAAGATGAATTGAAACTGTATTGGAGGCAGAAACATGTTACCTCTAGAATGGCAGAAGAGGCAAGCCTGCCTTAAGCAGCTGTGGAGTGGGTGAGCGTGATTCTAATTTCAGGAAAAAAATGAAATGACCAAAGGAAAAGAATCTAATTAAGCCCAAATAAAATAATGGCTTAATTTAATGATGATTAATGATCAATGTACATTGATCATGAATGAAGTTGGGTTTGAAGTCTGAAAGGTGTCTGAGTGTTACAGTTTGTAGGTACTGCAATGGCCTTATAAAAGGAGAGCTTGGCGGGGGGGAAGAACCAGACTACATTGGGGGGCTTTATGGTAAGTCTGTGACGGGATTCAGCGCTTTTGGACCTTAAGGATCTCTTCAGCACGTGTTTTAGAGCACTTTGCGCCCTCTAGTGAGAAGCTTCGGTAATAATCTCGGTCCTACTTTTGTAGCATTTAAACAGCCCTTCATAGTAAGTACTTTGACATTGTATCGATCTGAAAGGAACTTTGGTATTAAATATGAAGAGAGGTATGCAAGTATGAATAAAGATCCTATGAATCACAGAATCATAGAATATTTTGGAAGGGACCTTTAAAGATCATGTAGTCTAACCCCACTCCCATGGGGCTTGTGGCCAAAAACCTTAAGTACTTTTCAAGATGACCGCTGAGCTTTCTGCAGTTCAGTGTAAAGCAGAAGATGGTAGCAGACTGATGGTTTATTTTTTGACAATTGAGGAACCACTGCATTACATACCTATGGAATGAAGTGGCCTGTTACTTACAAATGGCAGAATTACAAGTAACAAGCTCCTGGCAGACTAGATGTTTCGCTGTTTTGAAACAGCTGGCAGACTGACCATATCATTTAAAAGATTAAAGGATGTGTGTTAAAGATGAAACTCATGGCTTTCTTGGGAATCTAAAAGTTACAGCTACTTCTTATTAAACATTTTTACAAAACTGTTTTTTAAAGGTTACAAAACTCCACTAGAAAAAAATCCTGGAGATGATAAAACAGATGAAGAGGTGGAAGGGACACATTCAGAGGATGAAATGTTTGCTCAGAGGGGCCTTCGAAGAACTCAGAGCATGAAATCTGTGAAAACTGTTAAAGGCCGTAAAGAGGCAAGTATAATCTTAGTTAAGGATTGAGTTTGTTTTTAACAATGTACCTTGGCATTTTTAATAATGCAGAAATCTATTTTTTTCTTAATCTTAGAGGGGTTATCAACAATAACTGGATTGTAGAATGCTAAACGGAGAAGGAAGTATGTGATAACAATATGTAAGCTTGAAGCTTTTGTACTTTGGGATGTTTAAGGGAAATACATGAATGAAATGAACTAAGCGAGGAGAAAGGGAGGAGGAGATGAAATAGTCTCTGTGCTTGTAATGCTAATTCTGGCACCACCAAGCCCAAATTCCAGGAACTGCTCACCTTACCCTGCTTGCCCAATTCTGGTGAAACTGTATCTTGTTCAGTCACAGGTAGATTCTCTTACTGAATCTGTGGAGTGTCCGAAGCACATTTAAAGATGCTTACTAGAATGGATTAGTGGAAAGGTAAATAATATTTCTGCCTGAAGTGATCTCGACTGTCTGTTAAGTGGTTTTTTTGTTTGTTTCCCCCACCCCCCCCAGATACGGTATGGATCACTGAAACACAGAGTAAAGAAGAGAGCCGCTGTATACTTCTGAGTGTATTGCACAATGCCTGCAAGACAAACTGCTGTATTATAATAACTTGAATTCAGTGTGTCAAGTGTTAAAGATCTGTGTATGATTCATATAAAGTGTATGTATGAATAGCTGTGGTAGGACTTGGTTTTATGAACCTGAATGGTTGGATAAAGTATTACTCTGCTTTTCTGTAATTGCTTATTGTTTAGACTTAAATCTGGACAAGTTACAGTATGAATTTCAGCACTCCTTAAATGGGAGGAACAGGAAACAACCTTTTTCCAGAGGTACTGAACAGACTGAAATAATTACAACTCCAATTGAATTAGCAGAAGTTGTAAATATTTGGAACTTGTGAAAATCGAACCCATAGTGTCCCCAAGTTTACATGGAAAGATAGATATACTTGAAATATTTTTCTGAAATACAATTCCTTAAAAGGCCTTTGTGTAATTTAAAAATGTACAGTTTAGAGGACAGTGGATGATGGTGGGGAAGGAAAAGGAAAGACGAGGTAGATACGGTACATCCTTAAGATCATCATCTTGTATCATATTGCCAAGCTTAACAAACTGATATAATACTAATAGGTGCAAACTGGGGGTACATTTAGCACTTTATGCAAAACTATAGTTTTGCACACTTACTGATTTACAGCTGCACATGTCATTTTAGTGACTTCTTAGGTAGGTTAGACTTATCTTTTGAATGCCAGCAATTCTTGTATTTCATGATCTTTTAAAATTTATCTTGATTGCTTAAGTACACTTAGGATGCTGTAGATAATTGCTACTAATGCTTAACAATGTTATCAGGTGCCTTTCTATGTATTAACAAGGCTGTGTGGTTTTTTTGTCTGTGTGGGGTTTTTTGTTTGTTTGTTTTGTTGTTGTTTTGTTTGTGTCTGTCTTCCTCCTCCACCTAGAGAGACA
>VYZW01000274.1:7620-30595 GCA_013401315.1 Balaeniceps rex
CATCTGACAAACTTGGAAAACTGGAACAACCCCTTCTCTTCCCCCCCTTTTGTGACCTTTACACTCTTCAATTTAGTTTTCCAATGCAGCACAAATCATCTGATTTGAGGCTCTTCAACCACATCTGTCAGGTTACCATGTCAGTCTTTTAAGGGGACAATGCTAACTCACTGACTGGCCAGATACACTGATCCTGCGTCATGCCATATGCCTGTCCTTCTCTCTTCTGTCTCCTGGAGTGTTAGCCCACTGAGCTCCAGCTGCCTTGCAGGAAGGGGCAATTCACCTCTTAAAAACCTGATGCCTGCCTTCATTCAGACCTACGTTTCCTTCCCCAGATTGAGGAGGGCTGCTGTAAGTCAAGGAAGAGTTCACCACAGGAGAAGAAAGGAGACCAGGACAGTGAGAGAAGGCAGGTTACTCACCAGGCATGCATTAGTGGGGAATATGATTTCCCCCCCTGCCAAGAACGGGCACTGAAGGCAGAGAAGTTTGGGAATGGGATGCGTATGTTTCCATCCTCTCCTATACTCCCCCTAGTTATCTAAACTTACTTTTAATGGGTCAGTCAACTTTATTTTGAGTAATAGCTTTCTGCTGCAACTTAAAGACCCATACTTCAAGAAAAATGAACCCAGAAAGGAAGTCAACAGTGATAAGAGAGTTGATATTTTGATATTTTCCATATGTAGCAAGAATATGTGTTTAAAAAAAAAGCACAAATTATTTTATAAAGAGTTCAGGAGGCCTTTAAAACAAACCCATCCTCCAAACACTAAAGAGAAATACTCGGCAAGAAACCACTTCAACAGTAAAGTAAGAGAGGTTAGTGTGCAGCGGGGACAAAAATCCATATTAAAACCACACACTACTATATTTATTACAACTACTGCCAATAATCTTCTAAACTGTGTTATAAGCTCTGGAGCCTATCATATAAAAATTCATCCTTGCTCCTGAACCCCCTTGCCCCGTGCAATTCCTACTGTAAGCATTTCGTGGTACACTGTATCTGTTTATGTCTTTTTCTTACACTTTTAAAGCGACAACAGTGCTGGGGTTACTTGTCAGAGGTAACTTTTTGTACTTGATCCATGAAATGACACTGGCACATATATGCACTCCCAAAATCATATATGCAGCTATTCTTCACACTGACCTCAAAATATGCTTGAAGCTTATTCTGTTCTCATTTCACCTCTTGAAAAATATTCGTTCACCTAATACCAAATGTCAAACAAACCCTTGCTAGAATCAAGAAGTATTAAAAAAAAAAAGTACAAGCATCAACTACTAGGATAAAAACAAAAGCTTGCCTGCTTAGAGAAATAAAGAGAACCTGAAAATCAATCTAAAAGTGGGACTACAGAACACTATGACATGTAGAGACACCTGGGGAAGTTTAAACAGACTGAATGAGATGCTTCAAGGAATATAACCACATTAGCACAGTCTTCCAATTAGACTAGCTCGCTATGATACTCAACAGGACCTCTTAGCTGAGCCTGAGTCCTGAACTGACACAACTGTGTTGTGTCCACTGTCTAAAATCACTCATTCAGCATATGCTTGGGTATTGCTGGACAAGATGGTATAAATGTATAAACATACATCAGGATTCAGAAAAAAAATCTCTGATCCTCAACTTTTTACCAGTATTTGACAGATCTAGAAAAGACTTTCTTGTTCTTCTCACTTGATACACGTTTTGGAAGTCTTTTGTTTCCAGGAATACATTTGGAAATCACATAAAGTACTGCAGAGATGCATGCCATTTGGAGAAAACCCAAAGAGAGTCCAGTTGACCTGGACTACCCTGTAATTAGATGCCTGACTGTACATTAATAATACAGTTTGCTGCAAACTTTGGTCTAACTAGTAAAAAAGGATCTAAAACAGTTTTACATATAGGGGCTTTGGGTTTTGTTTTTAAGTCCCCAGGGTAATGCTTTCTAACAAAACATCAGAATGTTGAATGACTCTATAATGGTTACAGTGGTCCATGCTGTTGGAAGTTGTTCTAATTATAACCAGTTTTGGAAGTAAATTCTGATGAAGTTTTACAGACTGAGGAAAATAGGATGCATAGACATCAAAGGACTAAATGTAGACATGGAGTAAAGTGAAGAGTAGAGTAATATCATACAGAGAGAGATAAGAATGAAATGGTAGTGGTTTTATGCAGAATATTTCCCCCTTTGATGTACCAAAGGTGAAAGAAAAGGAAAAAAAACCCAAAACACCACAGCAAACCCCATCAAACTTGAGCCAACCAGGACTTCAAAGTATTCAAGTAACTGGGCAAATCCAGCAGTCACTGGAAAGATGAGGGATGGAACTACTTCCTTTCATTTGTGCCTTTAGGCACAATGATAGAGGGAAATCATCTGTCTAAATTCCATTTTACTACCTCTTCTCTTTCTTAATTTTCTGTCATAGTTACCCCTTTGAACAGCAGAACTCAGTCCTCAAAACTGCTACATCAAAAAATCCTATTACAACTTTAATTAGTATCTATGTACGCTCATTTCGAAGAGGTGGCTTTTCTTCATGTCCCTATAAGCCCAGCAACCAAACGACCTACCATACCGTAAAAGCAACAGCACTGCTGTTTCACTCTCCTACTTCCCACTGCTTCAGTCCCCATCCTTTACATGGTAAGAATGAAACAGAAGCCTGAACTTTACTCTTTACTGTTTTTGTTGGCCTGAATTTACTTTTTTACAGTATTTTAAAATCTTTATATGTTTTTATAAAATCCCTTCAACATATTTTTGAAGCTTATAATACTTGTGTTAAGTTACGGGATATTAAGTTGATGTAAAGATGCGATTCATTCCCTTTGTGCTTAAGATCATGCTGCTTATGCGACACAGCACAAAAAGATGTGTCTGGGAAAGACATTAAAGTAGAAATCCATCTCATTTGCTTCCTTCATAGAGGCAGAGTCCGCCCCTACCAATCCTTTCTATTCATTCATACCACAACACTTAAGCTACGTAGAATATAGTAACATCAGAGCTTAAATATGGGACTTGTCAAACACTAATGTGCCATCTCTGTAACGCAAGTGTCCTATGGGGAAAACTATTACACGTATTTCTGAAAGAATATTTTTTTCCATTTTATTATGCAAAACCCATAAAATTATATGCTCAGTTTCCAGAGCATCTCATTAGAGACAAGCTCAGAAAGGCAGATACATTGTCCATTGTTTGGCTGTAAAAATGTTCCATGGGCAAAGCGCCCTGAATAGATGCCGCAGCACTTATATTCCCAAGGTATTTCCATCTATTCTGTGAAGGCAGTGGTTAATACTAATAGAAGTTGGCTGGATTACTGACATTTGGGAAAACGGTGGGGGAGGTGGAAAGAAGAAATAAAATGAGTGCAACAGAAATGAGATACATATCAGGAAGGAGAGAAAGTGAAGGAAAATAGTAGAGCTTGTCTACCTCAGGTTGAACTTTTTTCTGGCGAGAAGAATCAAAACAGGAACTTTCAGCCATTTAAAAGAATGAAGCTGATGTTCTGCTGTTAAAAAATAGCATTCAAACATTTTCTAAAGAAACTTAAGTAGCACTGGGGCACAGGATCTGAAATTTGACAGGTGTTTCCTTGGTGCCAGAGAAGAATTTTGCTGCCCAAATTTTAACCCACCCACATTTGGATAGTCAGGAAGGTCCTGAGAAATCATTTGTATAACCTTCTCAGCAATACATCCTTCCAAATGTTCTGCCTGCACGGTGGTAACTCCAGCATAGTGCTTTTATAGGCCCAAGCAGCCCTTCCTTGCAAGCTGCTCCTCTTGACAGCTCATAATGCTGCGGTGTTACCTGGCAGATGACTGCGTTAACAAAGACTCCCAGACATGGAAAAAGAGTCACCATCTCTGGCAGACAAAGGATTGAAAGTTGGACCACACTATCCTTTGTCAGGTTATCTCACTAATGGCTAAGCAAATTAAACACAAAGCCCAAGCAAGGATCAGAGGAAGAATGATAGGTGGAGGGACCCTAGTAATGTAATCAGTGGAAAAACCTGATCAGTGAAAATTAGAGCACACTGAATTAGCTGTTTCCTAAGACCATTCAAGGGGAAAGATGAGACCATTGTCGTTGGTGTGAAATGCGCCAAGGTGAGTCAATGGGGAAACTCTTTAATCAGAAAACTTTGCAAACAAAAGGGGGTGATTGCCTACAGCAGCACAGGACTCATTATGGGATGTAGGAAGAAGAGCATTTTGGGATAGTGTAAAACTTATGATGGAATTTTTGAAGGGGATTGTAATGTGTAAAGATTGTTAAGGCATGTTTAGTGGAAGAACCAAAGATGGGGAAAGGGAGTAACCAAGGTGGATTGAAGAGGAACAAGTGCGGGAAAACATGGAGGGAAAAGGGGAAGAAGGGGCCGGTTGAGTGTAAGAGTGTCTGGCCAGTAGCTTGTCTGACTGAGCTCTATGCTTGAGCACCACAGTCTGTCTCATTAAATCTGATTTCTGACTACCTTCTGTGTGGGTGTGCACTCTGCTCTAGATGTGTATGTATGAACACTAGAGAGCAGGAGGAGAGGTCTGAGTGCCAACAGCTGGAGTGAGCCATGAACCTCAGGGGTTTGTAGACCCTGGTGCCAACAACTGGAACAGGACAGGGGCACTGGGGGCTGCTCCTGGATAGACTGGGGATCTAAGGCCAACAGCAGCAGTGACCCATATATTGTGTGTGCCATATTGCACCAGCAGACTCCAATCCTGCTCAGCAGGAGAGAAGGAACAGGACTGGTCCGCCTGTGCTCTTCATGTTCATCTGAGGGCTGTGGTTGTGTAAGTGGGTGCTGGGAAAGGCAAGTGCTTTCTCTCTGAGTTGACCTGTCTGGCTGGGCAGACGTGTAGCATGAGCGTGCACGCGCTACCTCTAACATCCTTCTCACACAGAGAGTGAATGCTTCATGGAGCCACAACTTGGAGCAATACCCATGACTGTGAGACAGTAACTATATTTCATTTTAGCTGATTGTCAGGACAAATATCATGACTGTGAGATCTTTGTGGAGAAGTCTCCCACAATAATTTGTGAATGTTCCACCTACAGACATACTTTTATGTCAAACAAGAAAGTATCAGAAACAGCATTCAATGCACTAAATAATGAGCATTATTACCAGCAAGTACCCTGCTCCTCTGATTAGACAAGCCACAGATTGATTGTTCTCTCCAGCTTTTGTGATTTTAAGCCAAGTCAAGCCCCTTTCCAAGTATGTTGGATAGCTTTGTTGCAATGTTGTTCTTGTTTTAAATCCAACACTGATGCAGCATGCATTCATTTAAAAAAAAAAAAAAAAAATCTTACCTCCAAGCTGTAGAGATATTTGAAACTGTTTTTCTGATTGGCTGCCTTTTCCACAGCTTGAGCTAATTTTACTGCTCCTCTACCACCAGCCGACCAGTGATTGCAGGGTACAGCATCAAATGCTCCAGATTGCTTTGCAATCTTACACACCAGATCAACCTCAGCAGGAGAGTCAGTTCTGCCAACCAAACAGTTCCATCTCATTATTTTGTTTAATTAGTTCTCTTGTATAACCTTATATGCTTAGCCTTATTCTACCATCAGCAGTTGTAAAGCAAGTCTATATAGAAATTGTGCCATACATAATGCATTTATATACAGCATATGTATTTACATGTTTCAAGAACGCTTTTTGTAATTGTTATAGCTAGTTAACATGGAAGATTAATATTTCCATAACAGTATATACTTTTTGGTGGTTTTAAAACCTTAAGAACAAGCTAAGGATTTAAAGGTCTTTATATTCATGATGAAAAAAGGAAATTCTTTAATAGCTTCTTTTCTTCATGCCAAAACCGATTAATTTAAAAACCAAGAAAAGTGTGAAATTTGAACTGTGGATTTACTCCCAAGAGTAATGACAGAATAGACTTACTTGAAGACATTTAGAGCAACCACAACAGGAACTCCAAACAGCTGAGTAATTTGAATCTGTTTCTGTAGATTACAGCAGCCATCAGCTACCAGCTGGAGGTTCTGTGCAATTAAATAAAAATTAATGGAAATGGTAAGATACATCAAGTCTTCTCCAGCCAAAGAATTTTCCATAAATGAAACTGAACATAAACAGTGCTGATCATGTCAGCTGCAGGCAAGTAAAATGCTTCCAGACAAAAATATTTTGGCACTTATCTTATTAAGTGTCCAAAATTTGTACGTGAATGTATTGCTCTTTTCTGGGACACAAGAAGACGGTGCAGCTGACGACGGGTTGCCTGTCACAATTGTGAAAGGGCTGTTAGTCCCTTGTTTGCAAAGTTTATAAACAAACTACAGTAGTGGGATGGGGTTTGACATACAGATGTGTTGGATGCATAGTCTAATCTATATGTACATATATAACCCAGGTAAAAGCACATCACTGGATTTCCTTATTCACTCTTTCACCTCACACTTTGTAAGCCTTGCATTAATTGCAGTAACACACATATCCTTAGCCTGGTGAAACCAAAAGACCAGAATTTGTCTACAGCGAAGAGACAAAGAAAAAAAACCTGTAGAATCGACTCTTGTTTGAAGAGTGACATCCAACACCAGACACGAAGCACAAACAGATTAAACCTGTTGTTTAATGAACAGGTTAAGCTATCATTAATTTCAGGGAGTGTCTTTCACCCCTGCACCACTCTGCTCTTGTGCTGCCATAAATGCCTGTATGATGGACTGGAATGAAGAGCTGATTAGTCTGAAAACTTAGTGGTCCTGGAAAAACTTCTGAAAAAAAGTTATTTTTTAACTAGCTCAGTTCCTCAGTACAATCTACCATGCAGTCGCACACATAGCACACACAAGAGAGATAACACCAAGTGGCTGGGCAAGATGAAATGGTTTTACTAGTTGGCAATGCCTCTTAAAGGTGTTCACTGAATGTCAGCATTAGAGCATGCTATTGTCATACCTGAGGCTGCACACTATCCAGCCAGAGGAATAAGAAGTTCTGATTCTCCGTATACCACATTATTTTGTCCCTTTAAACAAAAACTTCTCCTAAAGTTTTATAATAGTTCTTCTTACCTCTTCTGTGTATTCTTTCTTCAAGGGGGCACCAGCAGTTACCTAGAATAATAAACACTTGAAGTCATCACAGATTGACACTTGTCACAATCCTAAACGGTCAGAAGTGCACTTTTGCTTACTTTCTATACTGCCAGTCAGCACCTACACTGCACACAACATCATAGCTTGACTGCAGCTTCTGTTTTATTCCAAGTTACACCGGTACATGGAGAATAGCAATGCTTCCTATTGTTTTTGGGTAGCAAGACACAGGTAGTGACTCAGCAACTAGTTGTAAAAGATTTATTAGAGAGGAGGTAATTGAATCCCATTCTACATGCTTAACAACGCACCAGCAGTGCAAAAACAATGGACAGCAACCTCCAACAGCTGGCTGAAGGAATAACAGTAACATAGATGACCAGAAGAGGAACATCATCTTTGGGTGTCCTGTAATCACTGCCCGTGGCAAGGAACTGCATGCAAGTAATTTACTTTGCTGGAAAGCACAAAGGTACACAAACAAAGAGTATCATCCGGATACTATAATGAGACTTCAAGGACCACATACATCAATTTCAGGCTCTGGACTTAGTCATTTTTGTCTCAAGCATTGGTCTTGGTCCATTTTATAGTTAACCTCCCAGTAAAAGTATCTGGTACTCTGCATGCCTCTATGATGCATTATGTAAAAAATGAAAGCTTTATACTTCTAAAGACACAGATCAGACAGAAACAGAGACAGTTATTAAGACATATTTAAGTCCTACTTTTGCTAGACTAAATAATAACACACATCACAATATACCTGCCTTGATACACATAGAGAAATATCATTAAAAATAAAGAAAATTTGCATTAGAAGTGGACAAAATGGTAGAAAGTTATAGAATTGTATCAGCCTGAAAGACTGAAAAAGGACAGCTCTGCTTTAGCTCTAAGAGACGATGAGCTGTAAGGGAGACCACGCATTCCAAAATGTTGTGGCTGTGGAAACAGCTCTGGTATTTTCACCCAGTGAGACTGTTTCCCTGGCAGCATCACTCACTTGCATGCTGCTGGGCAGATGACAGTGTTTCTAGGAGTTAAATGTTTGTCTGCTTGGCTAGCAGAGTCCGATCTGATTGTATGACTGAGGAATTCTTCTACAATCAGTAATCTGTACAAGTCTCTTCGTGGTTTAAATAGCAAAAACCGATACACTGGTGACTTTTGGTGCACTGGGAAAACACTTGCACAATTTTATCAGTTACCTTAGCATCCCTGAGGGAATTAACCTGAGCAGATTAAAAGGACAGAAGGGGTTCCTGTTATTGCAGTGAAAGAAATCTCAAAACCTTCACTAACAATGTTCCTTCCGCTCGCATACTGCAACCCGAACTCTTCTCATTCCTCCTCAGCTGCCAACTTTCCTAGCCTACAACTACTTCAGTGCACTTAAAAACGCTATTTCAAAAGGCAAGAAAAAGAATATATATATTATAGCTTTTTTTTTTTCCCCATGCAAACAAACTTCCCTCCCTCAGCAAGATTTAGTACGTCTTCAGAGCTCTTTCATCCCTCTTCTTTCATTTGTGCCTTTCCATTCCTTCATTACCTTTGGAGGCAACATCTATATAATGAGGTAACTCACGAGGGATATCTAAATACTGCCCCATAAGCTACCCCCAATATTTCTTAAACCAAGATATTTTACTTATTTCAAATATTAGCAACAACTTTATTTTCCAAGAAAGGTGCGAAAACTTACATTTGGCCCACCTCCATGCATCTTCAAAGCCCTCACCGTAGCAACAAGTACAACCACACTGGGAACCAAGCCAGAGGCTCTGCATTTGATATTGAAGAATTTCTCCACCCCGATGTCAGCACCAAAGCCAGCTTCAGTTACTGTTAAACATTAAAAAAACAAAACAAAACCACACATAAAACATGCTTTCGGTTAAGCACTGGGGGATATTTCTACTTTAGCATAAAGTGCACTTAAACATACACCAGTACTCAGTTTTGAATGAACTTTCAAATAGAGGTCTATTTACATTACTGAGTCTGATTAAAAAACTATTCCCGACTCAGAAATAAATTCTCCTATTCTTGATATGTACAATATGTCATCAAAAGTAGTCACATGGGGAAAAAACCCCAAACAATCCAAATTAGTTGGAATCGAAGTCTTTTAAAACCATCTAGTACTCTAAAATAGCTATTTCTGTATAATTACGTTTATTTAAAATGTTTCAAATTCTTACAGATCTAAGACTTCCCTACATTATCCCTCCTCCCTTGATTTCACTGAAGATGTGCTTTCATCCTAATTAATGGACCTAAATTCTCCTAGGTTTGCAGAACTTCTGATCAACTCTTGTCTTTGTGGAGCAGATGTTTAATTATAAACACAAACCAGCATTTACAGTCATGTCTCAGTGTTGAAGATACTCTTAAATAGTGAACTCTATAATGGGACTTTGCACCAAAGAAGTCAGACATTAATTTAATGCGACTCAGGAAAAAAAATCTGTGCAGAATGAGGATATGCCTGTCAAAGTATTTTTAGCAGAGCTACAAATAAAAGAGATCAACTGTATTAAATGATGTCAGTCTCTTCAGAGCTAATTTGCTCTGATTTGTCAAATATCAATTATTTTGATTGCCTCTTTTAAAATTCAAATAATTTCCTTTTATTAGACAAACACAAGCACACAGCAATTCAAAAAGTCAAGGGATTAAACCTCCTGTTGGTTGAAAATTTGCTGATGTAACTATTTCCCACCAGAACACACTGAAGAGTTGGGATCAATGTGTGCCTCTGGAAGATGCAAAGGGACTTTCAGCCCGCCAAGTCAGGGTGGGAAAATCGCTTGATTCAGAGGCTCCTGGACCTGACTCCAAGCAGGGCTGATAATGTGTCCCCATAACCCCAATCAGCTTGCAAGAACTAGTAAATTCCCTTTTATTTCTCTGCCTCTTGCTAGCAGTTTTGACTCTCATGCTTAGAAGCGGACCACAAACAGCTGATTGAATATTTTGGGGCTGGAAATCTTCAACAGGGTCAAGGAGGAGGAGGTGCAGATCAGCTCTGCTGCTGTGGGAGAAACTATCTTTCTGTTGGCAGCCAATGCACTTTAGGAAGTCCCAGCCTTTGTGCATTTGTCCTCACCCCACCGGTCCTTTTCCACCCCTTCGTTTTGCACGGGCTGAAACAATTGCCTGCGTGGCTCTGCTCAGAGGGAGGAAATGGCTGCTGGGGCTGGGGGAGGAAGCAAGAGCTAGCAAACAAGGGGGCGGGCATGCAGGGGGGAGCAAAGACCTCTTGAAATAGTATGATGGCAAGTGTCATGATTAACATTCACCAAAATCATTGTAATAAGTATATTATCTTTCTCTGAATAGCCCTGAGAAAAACAGACATACCAAACATGGGGGGGGGGGCGTGGGGAGAGGTTTACACAAACACAATAATTCACAGGAACAAAGCTAATGTCAGGGTAAGTCATATTAAAAGCAGAGCCAGGGATCACATGTCTGCTTTCCAGTAACCCCCATTCTTCTTCTCCAGTCTCTTATGTGGCACAGTGTGATTAATGAGAACTCTGAGTCAGGAATATATAACCACGATCAATCTTTAATATAAACAACAGATAAACTACCAAGTACTTGAGAGGGTGGGAAAATAATTTGTCTCTTACAGGGATTGCCAGCGTATACACACATAGCAGTCTCCTAACGTTTCCAAACAAAGTTTCCAGGGAGTTAATCCTTTTCATGCCAAGCCTTTTCAAGGGTCATTTTTCCTTAGAGAAAGGGGGATTGCGAGTCTACCTTTCAGTGAGCAAAAAGCAGAGATTTCAGCCTTCCAGCAAGCACAGGAACAGCACACACAGCACTTCAGGGCTCTCTGGGAGGTGCTCGACACCCTTTCAGGCGGTCTAAGCAGCCAGGACAAACGCCGAGGAAAGCTGTGCACCCAGGAAAGCTGTGCAGGGGCACTTATCTGGGTAGCCGTGCATGTTCCTCTATTCTTTGCAATGCTTTCCTTTGATATGGAGGGAAAAATGTACATTTGCCTAAACAACGCAAATCCTGTATCGACATTTGAGAAGCTAACAGAACACCGTTGTTCACCGAGAGTGAGTGCTACAATGCTACAACACAGAGAATGGGATTTCTTCATTTGAAGCAGAGGAAAGGGAGAAGAATGTCGGTGCTTTCTCCAGTGTGCGGAAGGAAACAGGATGCAGTAGAAAAGCTGCCTGGATGAAAGTTGCTAACTTGGTTTTATTTCCTCTGAGGAATAGTGAGAAGACAGAGTAATGTGCCAAGCTACTACATTTTAAAATCTTTGTGCTGAAACACTTAACACAATTACTTTCAGATTGTTTCCTGCTTTCAGATAAAAGCGTCAATGAAAAACAAATACAGACTTTAAATGGGAAGTTTCAAGCTAGTCTACATTTACAGATTATGAGATCAAGCAGCTCATCACTTTAAATTTCTGTTGTTACATTTAAAGTAATACGTGGGTTCATTTATTTCGGTTATCATTTCTCATGCGTGGTTTGTCAACAGAAGGCAATTACAGATTACAGGTGAACTGACGAAGCAGATGTGGTCTGCTGTACCTCAACTGAAGGAAAGTTTGACGCAACCACTACTACCTGCCTACACAGAGTCTTTACCCAGCTTCATTTCCCCTCCCTGAAAGCCTCTTCATACTGTCTGCTGCCAAGCAGCCATTTCCCAGCCCCGTGAATCCCTGCTACCTGGGCTGCTGCCCTGCAAGCAGGTAGGGGGGTTTGTAATAGACGTGATGATGCTGGCATGATGTTAACTGTTTGCGTTGATTTCCCAGCCACAAACACAGCAGTTCTAATGAAAGTAAAGAGGTAAATGGTTTGCCTTCAGCGAGCTCATAGAAAACATACAGGTATTTGCACCTCCAGCCTGAGAACACAACCCCATGCCAACATATGCCAACCCAGGTCAGGGATTTTACAGTCCTAGGCCTTGCTTTGCATTCCAGACCCTCTTCTTGCACTGACAAGATTGGACAAGGAGCCAGACAAGTACTAAAAGATTATTTTCTGGGTGTAATTTTCAGGCAGTACAGCTCTCTGGACTGTCTCACTGCATGGTCATATAAAGTGCAAAACCTAATTCTACAAATACTTTGCTGTTTGATTTTATGCTTCAATTTTATAGCCCAGGTATCATAAGCAACATTAGAATGAAGATTAAAAATTAAAATTTCATGTACCAGCAGTGCACTACCATTACATTACTTTCAATAGTGGGCCACAGGTCAAATCTAGCAATTAACATACACACATATATCAGAAGTAAACTGCATCAAAATGCTCCAATAAGTTCAAATAATTTCTTCTCATAAAAGATCCATGTGAGAGTGACTAAAAGCTAGGCTCATTCTAACACATCAGGGTAACTGGGGAATCTTGTTTCAGAACAACAGCAGGCAAAACACAGCACACAGTTACTACAGGTCTTTCTACAGGTCATTTACATAACATCTGTTTCACTCAGTTCAGCTACCAAAATAACAAAAAAACATAGTTTTCGTTCAGAGCAAGAACCCAAAAATATCCAAATTAGGTACAAAAGGGGATGGAAAAGCTCATAAACATGGAATTAGGCAATAGCAATGATGAGAAGTCTGCGAGGCAGTGTAAAGTCAGAACAATTGATACTCTTCACTGAAGTCACTATTTCCACTTCGGGGTTCAGGCAAATGAACAAATCACTCTGATGGTTTTGTTTCTTGTTTTTAATTACCATAACCTCTTCATGGAATTACTGCCTTGCCAAGCACATCTGGGAATATTTTATCACCTATGCATGACAATAGCTTAAATAGTCAGTGTCATGGTTTAAGTAACTAATCAGATTTCATCGTCATGCTTAATACAAAATATAATTTTTCTCTGCCTGTAAATACATCTGTCATGCTATAGCTGCATAAAGTGGTTCCACATTAGCCTCACATTTACATACTGCTTAAAAGCCTTACAGAAAGTGATGCTTAGAATTTTTTTTTAAAAGAGATTTCACCCACAATTGAACTTCATGTAAACTAAGGTTAATTTCTAGTGAAAGTAGCTTCCCCCTAGTCAGCCCTTTCTATCAACCGATCAATGTCAAAATAAAACACTTGTACTATAGAGGGCCAAGTCAGATGTGTACACATGAGGCGATGCTTTAGGACACGAATTGTGAGCCTGGATTCCTGAACAATGTAAAAGGAAATGGAAACTCTGAGCTGCAAGCTGCCATTTACTCCCCACATGTAAACATATCTGTTCTGGTGCAGCTGTCTGCTGGTAAACTCAGGAAAAGAAGAGTTCAAAGTCATAGAAGCACATGAACTGTGAACCTGGAGCTGGAGGCATGCTAGCTGTAAAGTACTGATATGTTCTTGTTTAAGTGAAAAATACCAAGGTGCACAACTGCCAAGATAAACTAGGATGATCACTGATTTATCTAACAGGATATCATATTTTTGTTAGTATAGCTAGGGATGAATAAACCAGATGTTTGTCCATTCTGACTCTGGCAATTTATCTGATGTGAACTTCCATTATTATGACCGATTTTGGAATGTAACAGATACTTTTTTTCTTTTTCTTTCTCCGCCCCCCCCCCCCCCCCCCCCCCCCGAGGGAGTTTTCCTGTTCATTTTTCTTCTGACGCATTCTCAGATGGCATGCAACACAGGCACTCGCTGCTACCACCGCTGGACAGAAAGTCCAGCAGAAAACTACACATGCATATATTAAGGCTGAACATTTTTCATGCCATGAAGAAAATAGTTTGCATCAGCTATCAAAGTTTTTACTTCCTCATTGGAGGCAAGAGGTACTTTTCACCCTTTGCTAAAGAAAGTGCCAGGGCAGTATGTGCTCTGCAGAGGTACGGGCACTGGAGGTCTCTGACTGTTGACCACCAATCCACGCTTTTGATTGAACCAGCAGATATGGCAGTCCTGGCTTCTTAAGCCAAAAGGATCACACTTCTAACACCTATTAATGGGTTTTCTTCTGCAAGAAGTCCTGACCAAAATAAACGTTATTCTCAGAAAGCAGATTATATGAAGTTATGTTCAATAGTAGATTACT
Source organism: Balaeniceps rex (assembly GCA_013401315.1). Taxonomy (NCBI): domain Eukaryota; kingdom Metazoa; phylum Chordata; class Aves; order Pelecaniformes; family Balaenicipitidae; genus Balaeniceps; species Balaeniceps rex. Next base: position 21,812 of record VYZW01000274.1, read on the forward strand.
ATTCACTCGAGACTCTCTGCGTGGAAGTCTCTCATAGACAGAGAGCAGCCCACCTGCACGAGCACCCCCAGAGAGACACGCTACAAATGCCTGATTTCTGGTTCCACCGGCATACTCTCCAAGCCACAATCCTCAAGCTCTAGCACTTAAGACCTCTCCTAATATAAATTTCTTGGGAGGAAAAAAAGTCTCCTGGAAATTTTCAACTTCTCCACACGAACAAAATATGTCAGCTGAAAACAGATTTATATTCAAGTACCCTGCCATCATACCCCATGACAGTAGCAGTTCAATTCATGGTGCCTTCCTCTGAAGGAGACTTGTCTCCAGTGGCTGAGTCTCAGGCCTCAGCTGACTGTCACTGCCTCCTGGCAGCAAGGGCTGCACGGGGAGCTCGGCTCCCAGGAATATACTTCATCTAAGTGCTGATTCCCTTGGGACCCGTAACAAGCTATTTCAACCTTTTGCTCAGAAACATTTCCTTTTCCATAAGAGATGAATTTTACCATTGAAATGCAGAGCAGCTTTCAATGAGAAACTAAAGGTTACAGCATAACCTCTCACAGTTATTCACTTTAAATACTAATTGCTGTTAACTTTCCAAGTGCATTCTATACATTAAACAAACGAATAGGCACAATGACTCATACAGATTATTCCCAGACTATAGACAAAAAGCTAGCAGAAAGTTTACTTTATTTACTACAAGCCAGACAGCTGAAGATAACACTTAAATATTGATTCTCTCACAATTAAGGATACAATTCCTCTTTGTGGGTTTTACAGGCCTGCTTATGTACGTATGCTGCATACGCTAGATTTGAAATTCAGGGTGGGAATCAAACTGAAAACTCCAGGAGCTGACAGGAGCGGCACTGTGTGACAGAAAACATGCTCTGCACATCTCCACAGCTCTGCTTGCCTCCCCCTCTTGAAAAAATACAGAAGTGCAACTGCAGTGATTCCTGCCTACAGAACACCAATTTAGGGCATGGTTTTACACTGTGACTGAACCAAACGAGCACTCTGCCTTGCTGAAAGGGCAATTCCCATTCCCTCTTAACTCTTCCACCTTTATCCCCTGCTCCCTCCCTCCCTGCTGCCTGGACTTCCCACAGGTTTTGGCACTCACCTAGTTGGAAGGTAAACTGTTGGAATTTGCTAACCAGAAAACAAACAAAGAGAAAAACACAAAACAACAACAACAAAAAATTTCCACTGGGTTAGATTTGAATCAGCTGAAGTGAGACCAGACAAGTGTCTGAACATGTTCAAACAAGCAGCAAAAGCAGACCAGCAGAAGCAGGGGAAGGAAGGGAGACACATTTCAACAGTGGGAAACTGTTAATTCAACCCTAGCCACCTTGTCAAACCATACTCTGATATTTCAAATGTAAAATTTGACATCTTCTCGCAGCTCACTAGTAATGAGCTCATTATTTAGATTTATTACTAGAGATTAAAAACCTGAAGATGTCCTACAAACCACAAAAAATTCATTCTAATAGAAATAAAGTGAGCTGTGTGTGGCTTCATGGGCTACATGTTTTTCTGAATCCCTCTGCTAAGCCTGCTGGGTTTTACAGCCACTTTCTCTTAACTCCTGTGTCCTATACTCATGTAAAGACCCATAACTCACAGGCTAAGTGTTGGCCCCTGACATGAATTGTAATGCATAGCTGAATACACTAACCAAAAATACTCAGTTCTCCCTTTTCTAACCTTCTTCTGTGACAATATCAACTAGAAAAATTCAAACAAAAGAACTGTGAATTTTAGGTTGCATCCTTTTACCATTCATAGCACGTTTCCTTTGAGGTAACAGAGTATCATTTGCTCCTAAGACAGGTGACCACATTTTTAAAATGGAGCACAATTAATGGCACAGGAACAAGGCAATTATGTTATCTCATACTTAAGAGATCATCATGGCCTTTGGCAAAGAATTATTAGCCTTCTGGTAATTACAAAATTAAAACCTCACCACTTTTTTATTTGGAGTTGCATGGAAGGAATAATTAACAGCAGCACTGATGGATCTTCGTTTAAGGCCGTTCTTCTACAATTCCCCAACTGCAAGGAGTATATTAACTTATGGTACCCACGTGTCCTGGTTTCAGCTGGGATAGAGTTAATTTTTTTCCTACTAGCTGGCATAGTGCTGTGTTTTGGATTTAGGATGAGAATAACGTTGATAACCCACTGATGTCTTAGTTGTTGCTAAGTAGTGCTGACACTGGTCAAGGACTCTTCAGCTCCCCATGCCCTGCCAGGTGCACAAGAAGCTGGGAGGGGGCGCAGCCAGGACAGCTGACCCAAACTGACCAAAGGGCTATTCCATACCATATGACGTCATGCTCAGTATATAAACTGGAGGGAGTTGGCCGGGGGGCAGCAATCGCTGCTTGGTAACTGGCTGGGCATTGGTCAGCAGGTGGTGAGCAATTGCATTGTGCATCACTTGTTTTGTATATTCTTTTATCATTATTATTATTATTACATTCTCTTCCTCTGCTGTCCTATTAAACTGCCTTTATCTCAACCCATGGGCTTTACTTTTTTTTCTGATTCTCTCCCCCATCCCACTGGGGAGGGGAAGGGTGAGCGAGTGGCTGTGTGGTGCTTAGTGGCCAACTGGGGTTAAACCACAACACCACAGTATTACCCTAAGTGATTAAAATAAATTTCATCACACCTAAACCACGTTTATCTCTGTGTATCTCACTAACAGACTTCCATTTACATTCACTTTTAAAAGATCCAGTTGGCTGAAGTCCTGCCACAAATACACCTTCCATCAAACTGAAGCTGCCCTCTGTTGCACTCTCAGGTTTTGGCTCCTCCTACTCCCCTTGGATGAGCTATGGAAAATGGACTTTGAACATGCTTCGAGAAGTCATGTTACAAGCATCTGGAAAACACTGACTTCAAGAGGCAGGCAGAGAGCCTGAAGGTCCCCTGGAAAAGTTGTACCCATTTCATCAAATGGGCATGAAATAACACCCGCCTTAGCATCAATATTGCACTGATTCATGAAAAAGGAAAGAGAGGATCCTATTCTTAAGACAGAACACCACTTCAGCACACGCCCTGGAAGATGACATACTTTCTAAAGAGCAGCAGAAATACAGTCAGGCAACAAGTGATGATAGAGGTAGTGAATGATGAATACATAATTTTTTGCAGCCATACAAGGTACCCTCAGAGACTGTCACAACTCAGAGACAAAAATCCATTTAACCAACCACCACCACACACTGGGCTGGGTGTTCATGCACTCCCGCATGCCTTCAGATGGGCACAGCTGTGAGAGGCGGCGAGGCCAGGAAATCATCTTGCCAGCCAGACACGCTCCTCCTTGTTACCACAAAACAAAACCGCCCGTGCACGGATGGTGGAAGAATGGTGTCGGCTGAGGCTATGGTGGATGCCACACAACAAAGAGCCGCCACTGAATCAGGATGATCAATGCTCCTGTCACTTGGCGCAATCACCCGAGGCACGCCAGGCACAGAGTCATAAATCACTGCAGTGTAAGCCTACCCCATAATGCATGCAACTATTTGCCTTGGGCTCCTTCCTTGTTAAAACTCCCCCAGACTCTTTACCGAGGCACACATTTTGAGAAGTATTCCCCACTATGCCCTTCTAAAATCCCGGGGAGTGCCTGGTTATTATGACAACAATTTCACCCATGATTTAGGCACTTCTTTTCAGTGTATGCATGCAGTGAATCCTCCTCCTAGGAAGAGGAACAGGTTCTGGTTATGTTTCATTCCATTTAGTCTTTGCTAGGAGACAGAATGCTTTCCCTTCAGGATTGGCCTGGGAGGGGACACCAAGACCGCTATTTGTGACAAAACTACTGAGCCATGTTTTAGAAATTCATGGAAAAGCTCATCTCCTGTTGTGTATCCCCAGGAAGAAGAGTGTTCCACTGCACTAGCAGTTTGTCTTGATGAAAAAATGGCCCAGTGAAACATCTGATGCAAAGGCTGTAGATTACTCCACAAGACCATCCCAAGAGCTTAGCTGGAGTGCTCCGTGCTGCTGGAAATTCTACAGAGTGTGATACCTGTTTTAAACGCATACAGGATTTAAGCTATCAATACACAGAATGACTTTCCTTAGAAAGAGAAAGCACCAGATACTGTTAGTAGTATTTTAGGAGACGGGAAAAAATTCCTAGCAGTGAGAACATGCAGCATAAGCCACAGAAGAGCAGATGAGGGTAAAAGAAGCAGGCATGTAAAGCCCACTGTGCTGCACAGACCTTATGTAATACCCACATGCATGGAGAAACACAGCAGAAGCAACTTTGGAAATCGTGGAAGCTTTTCAGATGTAAGCCTTCCAATACCTTTTGCAGATAGGCATAAGCTTGGTTGTAATCACCTATATTTTTAAAATAAACTTTACAAAGCCAGTATTTGAACCTCTACTCAAAGTGTAAGATTGATGGCTTGTGTCAAACTTATTAATATATATTTACTGTTCTCCCTATAGTTTTTGGATGAGGATAAAGGACTCAGCTGGTTAAAATTGCTGTGGAAAATAACTGTGTCTGTTGAACCACATGTGTGTGCATATGTGTAATCTATCTTACAGAAAGAATTACAAACTGAGGAGAGTGAAGGTACTAAGGTCACACACCAACAAATCCCACATGGAGAAGGATTTTCCTACATGGATTTCCCAATTAAGAACACAACCAAAGCCAAAATCAAACCAAACCATAATTCTGCTAGTCTACAAGCCAAATCCTTTCAATTGCTCATGGTTAAGCCAATCCATCAATGCCTATTGTGAATTTCTTCACTTAACCACAATTCATGTAATCAAGGCAACAGAACTGCCATTGCAAACTATCCATTACCATTTTTATAATATTTGTACATTATTAGTGGATCCTCCTTTACTAAAGATTATAAATTATTAATTTTTTTTCAGTTCCTCTTCATAATTGCCCATGATCTTGTCATCTCAGCTACTCTTTTGTCCTTGGCCCTCCCCTGCATTTTTGTGCTTTTTCACTCCCTGTGCAGCGAAGGACCCCAAACCGTACACTGAATTCCTAATTGGCTGCAGGAAAAGCTGAACCTGCAACCCTTGATTTATGAAGCTGTTACTCAGCCTCTTGGGAGCTCTATTTGAGATGCAGTAGATGAAGACAGCAGATAGATGCAGCGTCCTCATGCATGTAAAGCATCTGCTCTGTCCCTGAAGCTTCTTTCCCACTCAGAGCCTGCAGTTGGAGCTAAGTTGAAGATACATTACAAGCACGTGCCTTATTATTGCAGGAAGCAAAGTTGAAGAGTTTGAGATTGTCAGCTTCAATAAGGCTGTCAGCATAGCAAATCAAGGATAAAGAGACCTACAAAAAGACCCACCACCTAAAAGACAGATAGGCCACCCAAAATTTAAAAATAGTTGTAACCCATATTTTCTCTTACTGTATTTGAATGTAATCTGTTTTCTCAATGAAATCAAATTAATTACAAAGCAGTTATATAAAACTGCAAAAATAAAATTACAAGGTCAGAGCAGCAAACTGACCCTGATATACCATTTAGGATATTAATCTTTTCTTTTAATGTATTATTTTATACAACCAGAGAACAGCCTCTGAACACTTTCAAATACTGTCAACATCTGACCTTCAAAAGCACTTTGGCTATTTGCCAAAGCAACACTCTTCCCATTAACAAATCACACTGGCCATATATAACCTAGTATTATTTGCAATCTCATTAACATGTTTAGAAATGGTTTAGAAACGTATCCCTAGTCATGAATTCTTGATATTTTTCTTTAACGCTAATCCCACCAGGTCATAAGATCAGATATGTAAGCAAACCTAATTTCTGTTTTCAAAGAGAAATAACAATTTTCTGTTCAAATTATTTAGAAACTCCCAACATAGAATAAAACATATGGTCTGTTGTTTGAAAGTTTAAAAAACCCAACAATTTGAAGTCAGCATACTTTCTGAGAAATCACAGTATTTTTCTTTTATACTGTCTTATCATAGAGAACTTCATAAAATTTATGAGGCAAAACAAAGCACCTGCAAATAAAAATCTTAGGAACCCTCTGCGTGTGCATTTTTCTTCCAAGAACATCTAAAGACTTACCTTAACCTTTTCCCCAAACCCTGACATTATTTTAACTGGGCTGGTAGAGAGGGTGGCACAGAACAAGAAGAAAACATTTTGGAGTTCTGATCCCAAAGAAGACAATGTAGCTTTGAACAGTTCTCCCTGAAATGCCTATTAACTGAGCTTTCAGTGATCCTGTGTTTATGGAATACCAGTGGAAAACAGAAAATCAGCTCTGCTAAATATAAACTTGTACTAGATTATATTAAACCTCTGCCAACTATAATTGCCATAATCAAAAATGGAAATACACGTATTTATGTCCTTACCACGTTTCACGTTTTTATTGACTTCTCTAGAGCCTTGAAGATTTAAGTCAACAGTTCACAAAGTAAATACACATATAAACACACATTGCCCCTCCACATTTGTACATTATTAACAATTTTAATTATAAAATCTTTCAGAAAACAAAGTGTTCCTGCCTGCAGATTCAAAACAACAGTTCAGAAAATGAAAAGCAAAAAAAAAAAAAGGTTTCTCCAACATGATGGAAATGTCTGAACAAACCTTAATCTTATGCCAGTAGTCCATAAAAAGAACATTAGATTTCAGTATCAAACAGCCAGTAAAACAAGCAAACAAACAAAAAATCTAATGAAGAGCTTTCATTTTCAAATGATATTAAAAATAAACCATACACTAAAATTAAAATTCAGCCTTTGAAATGGGACTTGAACTCTTTACACATACTCTGCCCTGCTGACCCTTGCTGAAGGGTGTAAGTCAATATGAAATACTCACAAATGGAGAGAGGATGATGGATTTTCTGCCAAATAACCCTAAGCAAAAGTAATGCTGTTAGCTAGGGAGCCTGCTTTTATTTCCTTTGCCAAGTGATAAATTAAGAAAACTACCTAGCATATATGATGCTTTTCTGTTTGGATTTTTTTAACCTCTGGTTCTTCTCTTCTTATAAATAAAAGCAATACAACCAGTAGGTAACAAAAGAACAAAAGGAATTGCTTATTTGCTTCTTATGAGTTGGGAGTTTTAAAACTAGGTAAGATTGTTAACTTGAGGAGGAAAGGGAAAATAAATAGGGCAGAAGTTGCGATGTCATCAGTTTCTACTCAGTAAAATGGTATTTTATTTATCAGGAACTGGGCAGTGCCTCTATTTTCTGAATGAATGACAGATCCTTCCTATCTATTTTTACCTCTGGATAACTGTCCTGAAACCAAGAATAATGGATAGCCCTTAACAGCTGTACGCTCCATACTTTTAATTTATGAATGTCACTGACAGAGGAAGGAGTTGTGTTAAGCCCTAACATGTTGCAGAAGAGGTCAGCATACAGAGCATTAAAATACCATGTCAGCTTGTCAGTGAATTCCTGATGCATGTTTAAGTACTGGCAGCTGCCATGGCTCTACAAAAGCCCTGTTACCTTAAAGTTCTTATTACTGTAATGTTTGCACCTACCCATTTGCTATGGTGAGACAGTTCTTGCCCCTAAGAAAGTTTATAAACTGAATAAACAAATCGGGACGAATGGGGCTACATATGCAGGCATATGGAGGCTGAAATTACTTGCTTAAGGCCACGAAGGTAGTCAAGGATGGAGGTGGTAACAAGACGTATGCCTCCTGATGTGCACTACAGTGCCTCAGCTACGAGACCAGGAGTTCTCAATCAGAGAACGTGCACTGCTGGTGACAAACATGGACTCGGCAGCTCTGTCTCCTCGTCTTTTACTGGNGCAAAAGTAATGCTGTTAGCTAGGGAGCCTGCTTTTATTTCCTTTGCCAAGTGATAAATTAAGAAAACTACCTAGCATATATGATGCTTTTCTGTTTGGATTTTTTTAACCTCTGGTTCTTCTCTTCTTATAAATAAAAGCAATACAACCAGTAGGTAACAAAAGAACAAAAGGAATTGCTTATTTGCTTCTTATGAGTTGGGAGTTTTAAAACTAGGTAAGATTGTTAACTTGAGGAGGAAAGGGAAAATAAATAGGGCAGAAGTTGCGATGTCATCAGTTTCTACTCAGTAAAATGGTATTTTATTTATCAGGAACTGGGCAGTGCCTCTATTTTCTGAATGAATGACAGATCCTTCCTATCTATTTTTACCTCTGGATAACTGTCCTGAAACCAAGAATAATGGATAGCCCTTAACAGCTGTACGCTCCATACTTTTAATTTATGAATGTCACTGACAGAGGAAGGAGTTGTGTTAAGCCCTAACATGTTGCAGAAGAGGTCAGCATACAGAGCATTAAAATACCATGTCAGCTTGTCAGTGAATTCCTGATGCATGTTTAAGTACTGGCAGCTGCCATGGCTCTACAAAAGCCCTGTTACCTTAAAGTTCTTATTACTGTAATGTTTGCACCTACCCATTTGCTATGGTGAGACAGTTCTTGCCCCTAAGAAAGTTTATAAACTGAATAAACAAATCGGGACGAATGGGGCTACATATGCAGGCATATGGAGGCTGAAATTACTTGCTTAAGGCCACGAAGGTAGTCAAGGATGGAGGTGGTAACAAGACGTATGCCTCCTGATGTGCACTACAGTGCCTCAGCTACGAGACCAGGAGTTCTCAATCAGAGAACGTGCACTGCTGGTGACAAACATGGACTCGGCAGCTCTGTCTCCTCGTCTTTTACTGGGCAAGAAAG
>VYZW01000275.1:8445-20412 GCA_013401315.1 Balaeniceps rex
TGTCCTCATTAGAGAACGGCAATTAAGGCCCAGTTCTTCAGAGTTACCTGGCAGCTATTAGCTCTATCAGTACATTTGATATTCTGCAAAGGGTTGCAGTGCAGAGATACCCAAATTACCAGAGACTTGAGCCCATTAGTCCACAAAGCACCACGTGTGTATGAAGAGAAGTGGCACTTCTCTGGCTGAATTGTCCAGACCAGTAAGGTGGGATTTATGTCCCACTGTCCACTGACCACTGAGTACATGGTGTCATGCAGCAGCCTAAGGGAAACATTCCTTGTTGTACAGGTAATTAATACATGAATAGTTTTAAAACCACAACATCATGCAGCTACCAACACTGAGCAGTTATGAAAGAAGAGACAAAGCCACACAAAATGAAGCAACCTTCAGAAGGTTTTCTAGAGCTCTGGACTATCTGAGTGGATTCACCTGGGAAAGCAAGGAAAACTATTACATACCAGAGAGTTTGCCTTTGACAACACTGAAGTTGCCACAAAAAAATAAGAAGCATAATGGCATAATCAAGCTGGGTGGAGACTTTGATAGACTGAAATGAGGATACCACACCCCACACATAGGCTTAATCACAATAGCTGTGCCAGTGGAAAGTTGTGTTTAATCTATGTCAGTCCAATCATCAGATGCACAGAGTGAAACTAGCCTTTAGTCTGCATCTTATCCAGCCACACCATTAGGAGATAGATCAGTCAGACCAACCCAAAATCTGCCTTTGGTATTCATTATGCTTAAATCAAATTATAGCATGGGACCCCAATACAGCTTTTGATAGATTACACTCCAAAAGCACAATTCTGAAGTCTATATGTTAGTATGAATATTAGCAGCTGACAAGATAAGCAAGACAGACCACAATCCATGACCAGGATTGAAAGCCATCTGGCTTTCTCCCCTTTTTCCTATGTGTCTTCAGTCTCAGGTTTAAAAGACGGCATGTTATTCTTTTGCTGCTGTACCTTTCTGCTGACACAGTGAGGCTGTGGCACAGCAAAGACTTTCTCAGTGCCCCACAGTGGCATCATGTTGACCAAGTTCTCTCTACCCATTTCTGCTCTTTTCAGCCATTGAGATGGAAAGTACATAGAGCAAATGCTGGCAAATCATTGCTTTCTGAAAATATCTAGCTGTCCTAAGAACACTTTGGGCTGCTCTATTTTAGCATCGGGTGATAAGCAAGTCCATAACAGTTCTGCATGTGGGAACTGGATGAGTGGTAGGAAGCTCTCTCCACTCTTTGGTCATGTGTTAAACAACCCCGCCGCCCTGTTTTAGAAACACAGATTCTCAGTATTTGAGAGACTGGAATTCAGCTGTTCTATTTCTTGTTAAGAAACAAAATACTTCAGAAAATAGTGAGGTTTTGAACAGCTAAGTAAATCAGGTCAGACCCCGATTAGAACGATTACCTGGAGAAAACACCACAGCCACAAAATACTACCAAACAAGAGCCCAATTCTACAGACATAACTGAACATAAAATATGTTGCTTTACACATCTTAACATTAAGACTCAACAGGCCAGCTACTGCTGAAGTAAAGGCTGGGAAGAAAGTTAACAGGAGTTTTGTGTTGATGAGTAAGGAATGAATATTTGAGCACTCATTCAGTATTAAAAACCAAAGGTTAACCAGAAATACAGAAAACAAATGCCCAGATAACAGCATACATATATGTCTGTGCATATGCATAATAGAGAAAGGAATAAGACAGTAATGAAATTAATAGGTTATTATAGACCAAAGTTTATTGAAAAGTCTTTTGTTCCAAATACATATCAGAGCATTTAATAAATTACGAGACAGAGAACAAATACGGCCATCACTCTGCTCAACACAAACTAGCAAATAGTCCCCAAAGTCAGAATCTCTTTTATAAGGAGAAAGTACAGGTAGACATGGCAATGATATTAGATTTGCTTCTTTCAGAAAGCACTCCAAGATCTGCCTTTTGGTGGAAGGAGAGAGAGAGAGAGAGACAGAAAAGAGACTACACTCTCTTTATGCACCTCATTCAAGAGAGTGCTCCTTTCCAGTGCTTGTCCTACTACAGGGTATGTGCTAGAAAAGATCCAAAGTCTCAGTGGGGAACTTGAATGAATGTTCTTTCATCCTTTAGGCATTTAGCACTACATCCTATCAAACTGTACTCTACTGTAACTAGAATCTCTTGCTGTTGCATTTACTGACTCTGCCAAGACTATTTGTAACCTGCTAGTCAAAGCACAGCAGCTCATCTACCAGCAACACAACTGTTGCTTTTAACGACATGTGTCAACAGCAGAAACAACATCTCTTTAAGATTAAGAGCCATGGTCTCCTCCTTGCTCCCTTAAATTAAATGAAAAACAAAACACATTTTGTTTTTCTTGTAATAAGCCCAAGAATTTATTTACAAAGGAAATTAAACGAAGCTGATAACAAAAATGAAAGCTACAGAATTTGGGAATTAAAGTGTTGTTGCCCTTTCAGGCTGGGCCAGGGAAACAACTTTTTATGGTATCTAGCATTTGGTCTTTTAAAGAATTTAGAAGAGGGAGTACAAGTCGTCTCTTTTCCAGCTGCAGTCAAAATCATGTACTACAACATCATATTGTTGACTCACATGTACACCGTTACATAATTTGAAGACCCCAAATACTTTTGAAGCTCATTTTGAAGTCACATTTATTTGCTTTTCTGTTTCACCGGCTCCAGTTAAAATTCAAGGCTGAGAAACACAAGTTATTCCTGTAATTTAATGGATGAAGACAGAATCATTTACTGTGGGACTCAGTGGGCACATTAGCGTACGTAAGGCATATTTTGCTGTTAATTAACCTCATGGAGAGATGAGAGAAAATGACCCAGCAGCACAGATTTGACTTTTACTTATTTTTGTCTTGGTACATTCCCTCACTTGTGTTTCCTCTCCCTTGCCCACCACCATATGCTGCCATTTTTCATTACCATTTTATTGTAAACAGCTAACCAAAAGAAATGAAGAAAAGGGCATAGAAAGATAGTAGTTAGCACGTCTCAGCTAATAATTATAGACCTGTTATTTCTGCTGTTATTCTGATAAAAAAAACCCCAATACCCTACTTCTCTTGTTTCAGGGGGAAAATTGAAGCCTTCCTGCTCCTACAGCAGCGGTTTCTTGTGACTGGCAATGCTGATGCATTCATTACCATTAATGCGGGCAGTTAAAGGTCAACATGCTGGAACAGTAACATGGCTCAGGCTTAATTTAAAAGAAGTAATTTGAACAGAAGATCTAAAAAAAGAGATGAGGTGTTTTCATAAATAAACATTGAGGAGTTCAGAAGTAATTAAATGTAAGCACAGTTATGACAAAGACAACACATCTACAGGCAACTGATAAGCAAAAACTAGGATAACAGACATCTTCCAAAAGGTGAACATCTGCCTTTATCCTTCAAAGTGCCTGAAAGTTTCTGGTCTTTTTTTATTCTTGTCTGTCCCTTATTGAGTATGCATCTCAGGTCAAATAATGTATTCCCAGGGAAAGAAAATTATCATATAGAAAACATTACTTCAGGGAATAAAGCGAAATATGAACTAAGGCCAGTGTACAGAACCTTTTAATTTGCAAAAAAGTAGGTCCACATCACTTGTTTTCAAAGACCAGTGAAGGAGAACGATTATCAAGCTTTTTTAATATCAAATGCCTTCTGTTCTGCCTATTAACATTCCTACCATTTTCTAAAATATTCTATTTGCCTTTAATTAAAAACAAGAAAGAAAGAAGAGGCAACAGCTAGATGCATTTGTTCAGTACTCTCTATCAAGTTCTAGCACCTGTAATATGAGCAAAAGCAAGTATGTAGTGCTTGCTTTGAGGGCTTTCTGGAAGGAGGCCCCCGGCTGGATTCCCACCATTGTTCTCTAACTTGCTGCAGCCTCCAGTTATTAACCAACCAGTCACAGCTTTTTTCCCCTCCATCACACCATTGGGTGCAACTATATGAACAGCAAAAATCATAGAATGATGGAATCATTTAGGTTGGAAAAGACCTTTAAGATCATCAAGTCCAACCATTAACCTAGCACTGCCAAGTCCACCACCAAACGATGTCCGTAAGTGCCACATATACACATCTTTTAAATACCTCCAGGGATGGGAACTCAACCACTCCCTTGGGCAGCCTATTCTGATGCTTGACAAGCCTTTTCATGAAGAAATTTTTCCTAATATCCAATCTAAACCTCCCATGGCGCAACTTAAGGCCATTTCCTCTTGTCCTATCACTTGTTACTTGGGAGAAGAGACCAACACCCACCTCGCTACAGCCTCCTTGTTGTAGTTGTAGAGGGCGATAAGGTCTCCCCTCAGCCTCCTCTTCTCCAGGCTAAACAACCCCAGATCCCTCAGCTGTTCCTCATAAGACTTGTGCCCTAGACCCTTCACCAGCTTCGTTGCCCTTCTTTGGACATGCTCCAGCACCTCAATGTCTTTCTTGTAGTGAGGGACCCAAATCTGAACACAGTATTCGAGGTATGGCCTCACCAGTGCTGACTACAGGGGGATGATCTCTTCCTTAGTTCTGCTGGCCACACTATTTCTGATACAAGCCAGGATGCTATTGGCCTTCCTGGCCACCCGGGCACACTGCCGGCTCATATTCAGCCAACTGTCAACCAACACCCCCAGGTCCTTTTCCGCCAGGCGTCTTTGTAGCCACTCATCCCCAAGCCTGTAGCACTGCATGGGGTTGTTGTGACCCAAGTGCAGGACCCAGCACTTAGCCTTGTTAAATGTCATACAATTGGCCTTGGCCCATTGATCCAGCCTGTCCAGATCCCTCTGTAGAGCCTTCCTACCCTCAAGCAGATCAACACTCCCACCCAACTTGGTGTCATCTGCAAACTTACTGTGGGTGCACTTGATCCCTTTGTCCAGAGCATTGATAAAGATACTAGACAGAACTGCCCCCAGTACTGAGCCCTAGGAAATGGTGTAGAGGTTGCTTTCATTTGTTAATTACTAAAGTTAGTAGCAAGAGATGGCTAGAGCAGTTCACTTTTCCTCTAAAGACCCTAATTCCTTGGTCTTTTCCTTTATATATATATTTTCTTTCCTTCTTGCTTCGTTGTCATTGCTCCTCTTCCCTCCTTTCCCCTTCCAACCTGCCCAAGCTCTCTTCTGTTACTAGCTGTGTAGGGTTGCTTAGTGGTGAAGAAGGGGAGAGAGAAGGCACTAGGAAGAAAAAAAAAATCAGAGTAATAAGTTTGTGTCAAAATTTTCCCTGCTGTCCTCTAGAACCCACTAGACAGCACTTGAACACACGCTTAGCATTTCATATATACACATCTGCTTGTTGGCTCAAGGCTTCAGTAATCATATCTTCCAGGCAGAGGTCTCAAAGAGGTCAGCATTAAGAGGAAAGAAAAAAACACTGTACAGACCCCAAAGTCAGGAACCTGGAGATTAAAAACCTGCCCTTCGTTAAGGGGTAAAAAAGTCCATTGCAGCTAGCCATAAGCAAGTAAAAATCTTCTGAGCAGAGGGATTTTTAACAAACTGGGTAATAAATAAATAATAAATGCAATACAGAGACCCTAGGCAGAGGTACTTAAGAAGAGGCTTGCCAGACTGATTCAGGGTGTCTGACCTACAGAAGAATATGTGCTAGTTGAAAAAAACTGAATGCTGAAAAGCTTGTTAGCTAGAAGATCTGGATACAGTTTTTTAGAAATAGAATGCTCTTCACTAAAAAATTTTCCATGTGGGCCTAGTTCATAGATTTTGTAAATACATCTTCAAAAGGGTTTATTGCTTGAGACAAACTGAGTAGCCAAGACCCCAGTCGGGAAGTCAATGCAGAGTGTATCTCTACAGATTTCTCTTAGGAAATTCTATTTGCTGCAGCTCTACTATCCTCCAGAGCAGCTAGTTCAATAGCTTTCCCTTTGTGAGAAGCCTTCACTTCCCTCTCTCTAGCTACTGACCCTCCTATCCTAACCAGAAGCAGGGACAAAAGTCACTGAATATTTTTCAAGCATCCCACTGATTAAGAGTTCAACAGACCAAAAGAAAGACCTTCTTCCTGGCTTCCTGTCCAAAACCCGCACATTTTAGCTGCAAGCACTTACATCCTTGGTTTTTTCCTACAACTGTGCTTTACTCATGGAGAAAGTGACTGAATCTTTTCTTAAGGTTGTCCTGCTCTGTTTCATTAAAGCTTCCCTTTCCAGGATCAGCTCTAACCAGCAAGTAACCTTTTATGAGCCAGATGCTCACTATCTGCCATGGAGGCTGCTAAGCAACTAATTACAGGGGGCCAGCATGGATTTATGAAATAAAGCTTTTACAGACCTTAGCTCCCCTTAAAGGAACGTGCTATCCCCTGACAACCTGTAAAAGAAATCAGGTAACCTTTTTCTCTGCATGAATGCCTTCCTATATGAACAGAATCAGAGCAGCTGTTGTAGGAGACATTGCTGGTCTTCAGGCAGGATTTAATTATTATGGCAGATGTTACCAGGTAATACTATTTAACATATGTCTGCTCAGCCATTCACAGGCAGACTTGTGCCCCGAGTCTACCAGAAGCCATATAGCCACATCCATATGGCACAGAGCCAATAGATCTGACTTTTTAACAGAGATTATCAGTTAGTTCAGGGTTGTACTATCCATAGTCACATGGCTGCTACCAAATCAGAGAATAAACAGGAAAAGCTTCTTTCTGCTTACATCCTTCCCTCTCCAAAAACGCAAAAAGCCAGAGAGCACTAACAAAATGAAAAACCCTTTCTCCTTGTCTCCCATAATTACTTTTGTTGTGAATGAGACTTAAGGATGTTGACAATTTCAGTTATGCAGTGTTTGGGGTAGGGAATGCTATACAAGCAGGGAAAGAGTTTAATCTCTGTAATTGGAAGGGTGTTTTGTTTTGTTTTGTTTTAGCTAAAGAACAAGATTCTTGAAAGAGAAGATTGTTGCTGTGCTGTCTAACTGCCTTTGTGGCAGTGTTGGTGGCTGGGAAATGAAAACAGGCAGTGCTTTGAAAATACACAGATGCCACGTTACTTAACTCTCCTACAGAAGCCTGTGCTTCCAGGTTGTGCGTGTTTCTCAGGTCTGAAGGAAGGGTAATCATCTTAACATTTGTTGTGTGTGTTGTCATTGGAGGCACACGCCTGTGCCAGACTGGGATGCTTATCTTCATGGATTGCTCTTAGTTTTGCATCATTTATATGTGCTGATTTCACATTTTCAAAATGGAGGAAAGCATTGATTGGTGAAGATACAGTCATGCAACTATGAATGAATTCACCCATAAATTTGCATATATAGTTTCAGTTGGGTTGGAGTATTACAAAGCAAGGTTTTGGGGATTGTTTTGCATACATGCAAACTTCTGTATTTTGACATTGATATCTCTGCTTAAAATAACTTCTACTATTTACTCCTGATTAAAATAAGCTTGTTAAAAAGGCTATGAACAGTGCATCTAGCATACAAACAAAGTTCAGCTCTGTTGTTTGTTCAGATCCTCTTACTGTGATTTGGAGGCTGGATTATACCCGAACCTGTTTTCTGTATTCTAACAGAAATACCACCCCCAAACACTACTACTTTAGTTCATGTTTGTATCAAACATGGTTCTTCTAACCTGCACTCAGGCCAGTGCTTCAGCAATGAAGACATTAACAGCTGAATGCTCTTCTAAAGTTTTTTGACTTAGAGATGTACAATATATTACATCATTTAACTGCACCTCTTACTTTTCTTCATCAACAGATGCAAAAAGCATACTCATGTACTCTTCCAATCTAGCCAATTTACACGCTTGTTTCGGTTTCAGTTGGGATAGAGTTAATTTTCTTCTTAGTAGCTGGCATAGTGCTGTGTTTTGGATTTACTATGAGAATAATGTTCATAACACACTGATGTTTTAGTTGTTGCTAAGTGGTCCTTACACTAGTCAAGGACTTCTCAGCTTCCCATGCTCTGCCAGGTGCACAAGAAGCTGGGAGGGTGTGCAGCCAAGACGGCTGACCCAAACTGACCAAAGGGCTATTCCATACCATATGACGTCATGCTCAGTATATAAACTGGGGGAAGTTGGCCAGGGGGCAGTGATCGCTGCTCGGGGACTGGCTGGGCGTTGGTTGGTGAGCAGTTGCATCACTTGTTTTTCCTGGGTTTTATTCTCTCTCTTGTTGTTTTAATTTTCATTACAATTTATTATTATTATTGCTACTATTATTGTTACTGTTATTATTTTTATTACTTTATTTCAATTATTAAACTGTTCTTATATCAACCCATAAGTTTTCTTACTTTTGCCCTTCCGATTCTCTCCCCCATCCCACCAGGGGGAAGGGTGAGCGAGTGGCTGTGTGGGGCTTGGTTGCCGACTGGAGCTAAACCACAACACTGCCTTTTTTTCATAGTAGTTAACATAGATGTTACCAGACACCTAATTAGATAAGCTGTAAAAAGGAGCAACTAGTCAGAGTGATCCTATTACTTCTGTACTCAATGCCATTGTTCTTCAGTTGATCTGCTAACACTTATTTCCAGATCACAGTGTCAGAGTTACAGCTGTTGGATCTGTTTCTCTTTTGTGTGTCGCTGGTTGCCTAGGTCTTAAAGCTGAGGTCTAAAGCATGGAAATCAACTCTCTAGAGGGACACAGCATTAGTTCTCTGCTAAATGGTTTAATGAGTTATTTACAGGAAATACAGGAAGCACCGTGACCTAACTTTCTTCAAATAAAGATCAAGGGCAACTTAATAAAGCTATAGTAGCAGAAAAAGTTGGTAGGAGAGGCCAAACTAACCTCAGGGTAGCTTTACCTTCATTGCAGGATTTGTGTTCTGACACCCAAGTTTATTTGGAGTCCTGGTTCACCCTTTCAATTGTAAACTTGCTCTTGAACACCTGTATGTGCTTAACCTTTTAATATAATGAAGCTAGTCCTAAGGTCTTACCCTGTTCAGGTAAGGTTCTGGCCAAAACAAATTATATATTTGTTACCTCCACACTCAAATAATAGAACATATCACATCTGCCCACTACAGAGAATAATGATAATTTGACTAATTCAGTAAATGACAGTGTGTCCTCTAAGTAACAGACTATGCTGCAGGCTCTCAGCATTGCACTGCCTCATGTGCCCTGTAGGCAAAGATAGTTCTTCTGTTCCAAGAGCTTTGTTGAAGATGATGTTTTCCTTTTCTGCTTCCCTTTCCTATCATGCTCCATCAATTTCTGAAACAATGCAATTAGCAGTAATTATAGGGAAGCTGGCAGAATGAATAGTTTTTTAGATGACTGTCTTAAAATTTCCTCTTCTAAATGACAACAGATCTGCCCCATATAAAGAGGGATACAGAACATCTCTGCCACTGCAGTAACTCCCCTTTCTAGAAGCAACTTCATTTATCATTTCAGGAAGCTGATAGAAGAAAAAAGAAGGAAAGAAAGAAACCAATGAAAAATTAATTGTCTTCCAGCCATATTTATAATAGAGAAATAATGGAAAATAGATATTATGACAATTATTTTTGTTAACATTATCACTGTGCATGGTGAGTATAATAGAAATACCACTAAGGCGAATATCCAAGGTTTCCATCTGATTAGCTGAAAAGGACTACTTGTGTAATTTTTATAATTATGATTGTAGTCCAGCAGTTTTAAAATATATTTTCAAGCCTTAGATGTAGGTTGCTGCTTGAGCACTGAAGGACGATTGCTGACTATGGTTTGCTTTTCTCTCCAGGAGACATGTTGTACTCTCTCCACAGAAAAACAGCAATAGAAAAATAGATTTCTAGTTACATATTAATCCAAAAGCAATATACAGTCTTTTGATATTTTCAGTGAAATTTTAGATGTGAATATTAAATGTATAAATAAACATTTATATACATATATAAATGTCTATTCATAAAAAGAAGGTGACACCCTGCATCCTGACACCCTGCCCTTCACCAGAAACAGTAGTGCAGACAGGATGCCACCCACATTATTCATGTAAGGTATGCTTCTCCCAAAGCAGACTACACTTGGTGAAGCCAAGGAGTGGCATGACTCTTACCTGCATTCAAAAGGCATTTGCAGGATTGGCTATTGCTGCCAGATGACCCAGACACCAAGTGTTCCTGGCAGTCCACCGGAGCCGTGGCATTGCTTATGATCCTGTGTTTGCTATCAGCAATTGAGTGAGTTGCTATATACTCATTTTTCCTACTGCCTCAATAAAGCTTTGTTTTATAATGTGTTGTCAGACTCCATCACTGTTCAGCTCACAGAAGGCCACGTATTTTAACATTTTTGCACCATATAAAAAATTCACAGATGTTATGCGTACAAGACAGAAAAGTCATTCTTATTTCAAAAACAAGTACTGTTTTCTTTCTGACATCTCATTGTTTCCATGTATTCTGAGTTCCTAGTACAGGGCCTGAGGCAGTTAAAAGCTCTGTAGCTGTGTTCATTACTGTCATACAAACTGTTAGAACATATGAAGGTGAGTGGTTCACTCTGGTTTTGTTATACTGCTGGGCATATGTCATCCTGCTCTAAGCCCTCTCTCGTACTAAAAAAAAAAAAGAACGAACAACACCATGTCCATATGGCAAAACAGTGCTCTGCTCTTTTTATGGACAAGTTCATTACTGGATACAATTTTCAGGTAGATGCAGGGAACATCTTTTAGCTGCTGAGCTCTTAAAAGCAACAACACAGCTGATACTCTCAAAATGCTCATTTAAACAGTAAAGGTCATGAACACAGTGTTTATCACTATAAACTTTTCACTGAATGACATTAACAGATATCAGGTTAATCCTAAGTGATTTGGTAAAAAACCACAACATTTTCTCAACAGCTTTCTTGTGATAAAAATTAACACGGGTTCAATAGGTATGCAAATACATACTTTGAACTTGTGCAATCACAGAATAAGAAAACAGCTATCAAGTACTGGGAACAGAGTATTTATAAATAAGGCAATGTGTAAGGGTGTATGTCAGCCTCTATAAATACTAATATTCTGCATATTCCATAGTCGTGATCCAGCATTTAGCATGTTACACACACACACACACACGCACATATATATACACATACACATACTTGCCACTAAAAGACTTCATTGATGAAAATGCAGCTGAAGTAGAATTTGGTGGAATTCAGTCTAGATATCCAGCTGAGTTGCTCAAATGCTTGGATTTTGCTAGTAAAGGAGAAGGGACCTTTCTGTGTAATGAAGCCCCTTTTGGGGAGCAAAATGTTCTACCCAGAATAGTTTGTAGACTGGTGGTTAAGGTATTGTGCTGGAAGAAGAGATGTGGCTTCAATAACCCTCAGACTTATGAGGGCAGAAAGTAAGATGAAAAAATCTGGCAAGTACTACACTGAATGATGACCATATAACTGTCAATAAAATAACTCAGCTCAAAACTGCTTCCTAGTTAGAGACCTGATGTTATACAGGTGGATGCTCTTTGGTATTAGACATATAAAGCTCTGAGGTTTCAAAATGCACCCTGCCCTTCTGTGCTGCCTAGAAGCGAGCATAAGTTTACCTCTTTCCAGCATGCTGCCATACAGGACAATGGTAGAGAGGATGCATGTGGGTCCCCTAGAGTTGAAAGGTCTCCCAGTGCACACAACAAACCGAGAAACCTTTCAAGGTTTTTCAGGTTAGATTTAGCCTTTTTAGAGCTATGCTAATATACCTAAATATTCCCTTGAACAATGCAGTCCTTTAGAAGTAATTTTAAATTAACTATGTGGCAAATAAATAGATCTTACATACTTAGGAAACATCACGACAGGCTTTTTCATTTATCAATAGGTATTTGACATATAGTAGCTGCACCCTCTAATCTAATTAAAGGATTATCTGACATACTTATTGCCTTGGTACCTAGCTCAAGAATTCCTGACACAGCTCTCCAGAAGTAAAAAACATCACTATTT
>VYZW01000276.1:2779-24000 GCA_013401315.1 Balaeniceps rex
AAAAAGGAGAAGTAGAATTAGAAAACAGAAAAGAATGAGAAGGATAGCCAAACAACTGAAACAGCTTCAGTACAAAATAAAATTAAATAGACTAGCACTCTTCAGTTTGGTAAAGAGAGCAGGGTTATAAACAGCTGTTCAGTGTCTCTTCCAATATAAGAACTAGTTGATACCAAACACAACTAGATTCAAAAGTAATATAAAGAAATATATAGTTAAGCTCTGTAAACGCTTTGCTCCTCATTGTTGTGGTAAAGTTGACAGTAGTTCAGTAAACGGCTGGCTGATTTGTTGAAGAAAAGTTGATTGTGTTATGAAATACAAAGACATCTCTGACCCAGGAATCATAATTTACCAGAGATTAGGAAAATTTCCACAGAAGTATAAAAAAATATTTTCACCTATGTATTTATGGCCACTGTCCACTGTTGGAGACAGGATGCTAGTCTAATTATAGACTTTGATTTAATCTGGAGTGGCATTTCTAAAACTTCAGGTTGATAGAATGGATAAGGAACCAGAGCAGAGTGGATGGTTAAAAAGGAAAGAAATAAGTGAATGAAAGCAATAGAAGAATGAAAAATCGGTCAGATCATGGAACAGAGAATAGTGAAGAATGAAAAAGGAACAGGAGAGCAGTGATGGAGAAGAAAAAAGAGAATAAAATACAGCAAACAATACAAAAATCCTTCAAAACTCATGAGCTTGGACTGAAACAAATGTAGAGAAGGACTGCTGGGGTAAATAGGAGAACAGAGGCATGTATTATCAGAAAAGACCAAAAAAAAATTGCAGTTCCACCAATCTAGCTGAAAAGCAAGTAGAGATATGAGCATTCTACTTAAGTATGTTCACATACATCAGGAGCATAAGCTGAAGGAGAATGCTGTCATAAGAATGAATAGGTGTAAGTTAGTCATGAATAGACCAAGGATGGAAATTCAGTCAGCAGAGCAGTGAGGCTCTGAAAAAGCAGACTTTGAGTAGGAATAGTTGGGGCTGTTTCCAAAATGATTGTAAAATACTGTGACATGTCAAAACAGGAGACTCGAATCAATGAACCTAGTGGTCTGTTACAATTCTAGGTTCCATTTTTTTAACACCAGAAAAAATTTTAAGGGAAAATATTTCAGACTTGTCTCATTTTTTTTCTGGGATGGGTTTATCCATCTCTGTACAAGGTAACAAACAAATAGATTCATAAAGCATAAAGCTTGCAGGGACCATTAAGTGATGTAGTCTGATGTCCTGTAATCACAAGCCATTACATTTCCCTCAGCTAATTCCTTCTTGAGTACAATAAACTGTCTTTGGCAAAAATACATCTTCCAGGTACATATCTGAGTTCAGTTGAAAGAATTCAAAAGACTGAAAGTCCACCACTGCCTTTGGAACTTTGTCCCTTTGGATGACCACCTGCACAGTTAAATATCTATGCAATATTTCTAATTTGAATTTCCATGGCTTTAATTTTTTACTATGCTATTCTCCATGAGGTTAAAAATCACCTCAGGAACTGATATTTTCTGCCTGTGAAAGTACTTATACAATACAATCAAGTTAACTCAAGTCTTCTTGAAAAGATAAAAAAGACTGAGCTAAGTCATTTGTTGTAAGTCATTTCCTCTAGCCCACAAATGCCGCTTTTGTACCTTTTTTAACTTTTGCTATTTTTTCAGCAATCTTCTTGAAATATGGATACCAGATTCCTTTGCACAATTTCAGGACCAGATGTCTGTGCTGGAGTTTATATTTTGGAATCATAGGTCTTTCAAAGACAGACATATTGACAAGTTACATATTATTAGCCTACAAAATATGGCAAATGACTGTTTTATCAAGGTACCCTTGCTATATATATCTGTTTTCCTGACTCAGTTTCCTCAGTGATGATTTTTGGAGAAACCACTGCAAAGATGAGGGGAATTACGATGAATCATTACTGTAAATGAAGTAGATTCACCTGTGGAAATTTCCACATTCAAGAGGTGTAAAAGGTAAGTCGACATGTGTAAAGAGAGATCAAATACAGGACACAGATACTGGCAGTGAAGCAAAGTCTGGAATGCAGACCTGACAAACTTGTATCAGTGTCAGAGTCCAATATTCTGACTGATTTGCTTTAGCTATTCCACACATGGAGGATTTAAAGTTTGACACCAAATTTACTTATTTGAAGCTCTTTTGTTGTTACATTGGATTTTGATTTTGCAGTGGGATACAGCAACATGATTAAATCACAAGTACAAATTATCAGAGTACAGCAATTGCAATATGTAGTTGAACCACAGTACTAACATAATTCTCTGTAATATGCTCACCATCATACTGGGTATCCTCAGCTGCTGGGAAAGAATATGTGAGCTTAAACCAGACCAAGTCCGTCACTCCTTTCAAAGTCCTTTTTGTTTATTTTCAGTTTTTATACTCTGTGTTGGCCACCCTTTATGTTGGGTACTCTGTTACAAGTTGTGTGACTGTTTCCACTCTTGATTAACTGAGGGGTAAACAGTTATACAACTGGTTGATCCACTCAGCTGATATGGTTGGTTGATTCACCCAACTAATATAGCCAGTTGATCCAGTCCACCAACATATCTGGCTGACCCACTCAACTGATGTAGACATTTATCTAGAAGAAAGACAACCCTCCAGTCCCCCTTGTGCTAAGCTCAGCTTTCCTTGCAACAGCCATGACCATGCCCTACATCCCTCCCTGAGTTTCATGAACATGTCACCCTTCTCATCTCCTCTGAGCCTTCTGTCATTGTAGCAGTTCATTGGTCAGTCACAGTCGGACAGGTCCTGGACAAATGCTGATAAGGTTAGGAACATATGGACTTCCTATTGTTTAATATTGTTTTCCGCTACATGAACTGCATCTGCATTGCAAAGACTAGTCAGTCACTAGCTAATTAAGTTAATGCTTCAAAAAAAAAGGAGAATTGTGTGTGCAGAACAAAACTTGGACCTGAGGAGATGGCAGATGGACTGGAGTAATAAGTCTGTCAGTTGTCCTCCTTAAATCCTATTCAGAGATGCTGCTTTCCAAGCTACCACCTTCTATTTGTTCAGGCAATCCTACTTATCATGTTCTTTTACCTGAAAAGATATATAAATAGAGTAATCCAAATTGTTCCCATCTGGAAATCTGCTTTCCAATACACACCCTGCACTAAAGATCGATATTGCACTCCAGGATAGCTGTGCTGGCATGGCAGAGACCACCAAGGAGCCCACACTGTCACACAACTCAGCCTGGCTGTACTTCCACAGGCCATGAGGAGCTCTAATGCCCTTGAAAGCTGCACCGACTTGTGCCAGACTGCCATACCACAATCCAATGGAGCAAAAGGACACTTGTCTTTGGCTGGTAACAGGAGATCTGAACCTTTATGCAAATTGCTAGGTACTAGCAAAGAATATCATAAGAGCTGATATTGGAACAAAAAGCAAGAGGGAAAAAGATAGATTACTGGAGATAGCCCTGATTGGAAAGTTATTAACAAAGTAATGAGAAGCTGAAGAAGGAAGATCTAGGATAACAGGAAAAATATACTCCCAAAAAAATGTATCTTTTTAGATTGTGGAACTGATGACAAAGGAAAAGGCTGGAAGAGTGATCAAAAAATTCCTTGCCAACAGAAGAGGAACAAGAGGTACTGGTAGACCTCTTCTGTGTCTCATATTTTTGTTCCTATGGTTCTGTTCAATACATTCACGTCACATGTGACTGTGTTGTATATAAGCTGGAATGCAATGACAAAACCAAGTGTCTCTAATTTCACAAAGTATATCAGACTTATAATACATTAAGAACATTTTTGTAGAACTTCACATTCCAATTTACCTGAATGTATTACAGAGTTATAACCAAAACATATAATTTGATTTAAAAGTTCATTCTTTTTCTTCATCTTGCTGTCTTTTCAGAAGAGCTGCTTATTTTATTTGTTGCTCAAATAAAATAATAAAATCAAATAGGGAGTAAATTCTGCATAATGGATAAAAACTTGTCTTTGGAAGAATATCACATGCTAAAATAGTAGCAGAAACTCAGCCCAAAGATGGTTGAAATGTGTTTTTCTCTGAATATGTGACTACGGAAATAGATGTAATCCATATCCCAGGTGTTCAATTAAAAAAAAAATCCTTGAGCTTGATTTTACGTCTGCTTTAGCAAATATGTGGGTTTTGTTTACTTGAATTGGGACAGACAGCTAGACAACTTCTTAAATATAGTACTAAACTAAATAAATCTGTAAACAAACATGCATACCATATAACTTAACTTAAAAGCAAAATAACACGATGACAATATAGTCCATTTCTAGGTGTGCAGTTTTAGACGACATAAAGATTTCAACATTTTACAAAGAAGTATGCATGTGGCTCACTCACAGAATATCAAATCTGCTGAATGGAAAATTGGCTAAAATTACTACATCAGACTCAAAAGGATATTGTTGGTCTGTTGTGTAACTGAATCCACAGAAGAAATGCAGTTTAGCGATTTGTTTGGTGTATTTAACAAGCTGGTAGAAATCTACTATTACAGAATGCACTGGATTCTTGAAAGCACAGTAATATTGAGCAGTGCCAGATATATGGACTAATCTCAGTTCTCCTATAGGACCGAGCTCCAATTCAGGAAAGTGGGACTTTCTGTCTAGAAAGTACTGCAGTGTTTGTACTAATCAGCATACTAGGCTTCTCACTCATAATTCTTCCACTAAATATAGAAATATAAATGACCCAAAATGGTGAATTATTAAGAACCTGGAGCAATTCTAATAACAGAGAGAGGCTGGAAATGCTGTTGTCTTGTACAGTAGCTAGATAAGAAGCCTGTGAGGGATGTTTACAGAAAAAAAAATAGTTTTTTGTTCTTTAAGCAAAGTATTCCTTTCCTTCCAAACTTTTTCTCACTCTCTGATCACCTTTATCTATTTCCGTAAGCAGCTTGCTCTGATTTCAGTGTGCCAGTTCACAAAATGAAGCCCCACTCACTGGACTGCAGTAAGCAGCGGGTTGCACCAGCAGCTGGATTCACTTCCAGTTGCCTGAACCGAGCCAGCTCACTGCACAGCTACGCAAGCCCCAGCGACAGCAGCATGGAGGAGGAGGAAATGAGCAGCCATAAGGAGGAAGGTGGTGTCAACCCCTGTCTGTGTAGCTCCTGCTGTCAGCCTACACACATGTGCACACACATACACAGCTGTCTAGGTGTCTGCGTACCAAGCATCCAAGGCCCTGCTCTGATATGGCACAGCTGCATAACCTGGACTCAGACTGCTCAGAAAGAGCTGTCTACAGACAGGTAAAAAATAAAACGTTACAGACAGAGATAGGATTGTTGAGACAGAATCAGCTGTAGCTCAACGTTTCAAGGTCAAAATCGCCAGCATGGAAAGATGCAAGATCCAAAAGAAGAAAACAAAACAAAACAAGGCTAATCACGATGGTCAGTCTAGTTGGGACCTCACTGGGAATCATCAGGTCATCAAGTGGAGTTGTCAGGGTCGCCAGTTTTGGCTGGAGCCAGTGTAAGACAGCAACTCAGCAGCAACTACTTTCTAGCAAGAAAACTCTTCCCCTCCTGTCTGGCCAGTAAAGAGTCTTCAGACACCTCATCAGGGTGGTGAGCAGGCTCATGTTTAGCCTAATAGCTCATCACACTGTCCTGGTTTCAGCTGGGATAGAGTTACTTTTCTTCCTAGTAGCTGGCATAGTGCTGTGTTTTGGATTTAGTAGGAGAAGAATGCTGATAACACACTGATGTTTTAGTTGTTGCTAAGTAGCGCTTACACCAGTCAAGGACTTTTCAGCTTCCCATGCTCTGCCAGGTGCACAAGAAGCTGGGAGAGGGCACAGCCAGGACAGTTGATCCAAACTGGCCAAAGGGCTATTCCATACCATATGACGTCATGCTCAGTATATAAACTGGGGGGAGTTGGCCAGGGGGCAGCAATCACTGCTCGGGGACTGGCTGGGCATCAGTTGGTGGGTGGTGAGCAATTGGATTGTGCATCACTTGTTTTGTATATTCTTTTATCATTATTATTATTGCTTTCTCTTCCTCTGCTGTCCTATTAAACTGCCTTTATCTCAACCCCTGAGTTTTACTTTTTTTTTGTGATTCTCTCCCCCATCCCACTGCAGGGGGGAGGATGAGTGAGCGGCTGTGTGGCACTTAGTTGCTGACTGGGGTTAAACCACGACACACATCCTGGCTATCTTTGTTGTGTGTGATAGCCAGTAAATAACTGCTTTATACTTTTGTCCTGCTTGCAGAGTCTCTTTGCACTGGGCTAAGGATCCTGAACAAACCAACTCGAAGACGGGCCATAACAAAGGGTGAGAAACAACATATTTTGACAGCAGTGGAGACCGCACCATATCAAGTGGTTGCATAGCTATGGCTCAGTCTGTGACATTGCTTAATCAAATGCCTGTTTACTAGAAGATGTAAGGAATTAATTACTGTGGTGCAACAGGAATACCAGCATGGAGATGTGGTTCTGCATATAACGCAGAATTCCAAGTAAAGGAATTGTATAAGGTAAAGACATTACTATATTTCTTGGTTCAGCATCAGACAACATATTTCCTAATATGAGATCTCAGTTTTCTCTACCTTGTATTAATGTCTTAGTGCTTTGCCCTGCCAAATTCTGTTGAAGATAAACAGCATTGAATGCACATATATTTTTAATAAGATGCTGCCAAAATATTTCTTGCTGAGAAGCTTAATAAAAAGTACTGGGATCATGATGGATGGTAAGTTATATGGCTCTGTCAAATAAGTAATGCCCAATTTGCTGCTTTCTGTATATGAATCACTTTCTCCTGTTGATTACATTTGCATTTGTTCACAATGTAGAAGCTATATGTTAGCATAGCAAGATTTTTTGCTGTTATTTACCAGAATGTCAGCCTTGATGATTCTTCTCTGGGAAACTTTATATTAATTAGAGATATTCAAGTATCTTCACTGATTCTTGTCTCTCCCTGTCTTTTTATAGAAGACATTCTGCCCTTTGAGTCTGTAATTTTGTGTAGAAAGAGCAGAGCTAGCCACTACAGTCACATTTGGGGTAACAATGGCTGCTCAGGGAAAGAAATTTGATACAGTCCCAGGATATTTCAACAGACGTTTGTAGATCTTCTTATCCCCATCCCAGGCATGTTTCAACAGGCAGCTGTAGTACAGATGAGGGAGTGGAAGTGGATAGACTATGAGCAGTAGCAAGACTGAGAAACTCTTTGCTCACAGATGGTTTTGCGATAATTGGGCACCTAAATGCCTCCTTTCCTCCCGCTTCTTTTCTCTTCCTCTCCAGCAGCATGCTTATTGTGATGCTACCAAGCATTTATATCTACAGTTCATATTTGTTAGAAACCCTCCTGTTGGAAGCTGAGGTATGTTGCTAACTGCTGCACTGGTAAGAGGTGAGGAAGGCCATAGAAGGATCATTATAATCTTCCTTTAAGGTCTGTTCAAGAATTTGACTATACAGGTACTCTTTAGGGCATCCCAAAGGAGGTACATTGCTGCAGGGACCCCCAGGGAAAGAGCAGAGGGTCCAAGGATGAGCGTGTTATGTAGAACCAGCTTCTGCAGGAAATTGGGCCAGAGGATCAAAGCTACAGGTACATTTCAAGTTTGGCCTACGTTGTTCAAGGAGTGTGATACACCATAATGCTGGGTGCCTTCAGGTTTTTGTGAAGGCCATGGCTAGTATTGTCCAAAATCTGTTGTATTAAGTCTTTCTCTGTCGTATTCCCTTCCATCATATAAAAAAATGCACTTTTTCCCCACCTCATTGTCATAAATTTTCAGCTTACCACTTATAATTCTGCCTTGACAGTCTCGTATCTCTGAGTGACAATAGATAGGAGTCACACGAATCCATTGTACGCAGCTTTATGAACTTGTCAGAACCTGCACCTTGTGCCAATTTATGTCACTTTGGATGACTGGATAGATGAAGGTAATGCATTCATGTCATTGCCTTGATGCACAGTGGTAGATCGCGTGCTGTTTGCACAAGCAGGACTCTTGTCCACGAAGGCTGTCAACTCTTACTGGATCAGGTCTCTTTCAGTGCTCTAAGCCCAAAGGTGTTAGTGGAAGTATTTCTTCCACATCTTAAGGAAAGATTTCACCTGTTTAACCTCCCTGTACAGTCTGAATCTGATTCTAATTCATTGGGCTGTGCAAATATATTTATGTTTTTAAAAAAAAACAACTCAGAAAGGACATAAACCTTAGAAAAGAGCCCAGCTGGCTGCTTCTGCCTGGGACAGAATGGTGTCTAACAAACTATAGAAGCCAGATAGATAAAAGTTAAGAGTACACAGCTATGCACTAGGAAGTGAAATATCTAGGACTATGTGATATTCTTTGATTGGAACATATAAGTGGAGGATAGAAAAAAAAAAGAAAAATAGTAACAAAAGGAGCATGAATAAATGCTTTTACATTTCCTGGCACTTCATAAAAAAAGTAAAAACCTGCTTCTCAGTGTGAAAGGAATTTTATTTTTTTAATTCTGATAATCCACTAGGAAGCGGTAGGGAAATATTTTGATGTCAGGTAAATACTTTCTTTTACCTGTAACGGAATGCTTTTCTTCCTTTCTGAGCGTACTTTGATATGTAAAACATTCAGAGAGAATTAATAAGCAAAATAATTTTAGATAAAATTAATTAAACATTTTGTTGTTTGGTTTTTTTTTTCCTTCACTGAACATGCTTAGATATAAAGAAAGTTTCCAGTCTTCTTTGGAAGGCATCAGATACCTTTAGAATATTTCAGAAAGAATCAAGCAACTTTGCCATTACATTGGCAGTGTGTTAGGCAGTGCTCTAACCACTACCTTACTCTGAGATGAGCAGCTTTCTCTTTCAATAAAGGTGTAGGACATGCTTATATGAAGCACTTCACAGGAATAATAACAGGAAACACAAATGCCAAAAAAAAGAATATAAATAATCTGATTACTGACCTTCGGTATACAGGTAAGGGTTCAGGCCACAGCCAAAAATTTACATTAATCCAAGCTCTTCCACCCAATGTATTTCAGAAGATATTTTTGAATGTTACCTAGAAATTTGAGAAACAATTCCCAGTAGAAAATGGAAACTATGCCTCCAATTCTGCTGCATTGCTTTGAAGGTCTTAGTCACTGAATTGTCAAAAAAAAACCCCACCAAACCAGAAGATATGAGTCATATTTGCAATGAAACTACAAATAACATCACAAGCTCAATTTCAAAGTTGAGAACAAAGATGGGTCAAAGTCTTTGGGTAGAATTTTCAGTTAATCCTGATCTTTAATAAGACAAGTTTCTAACAAACTTTTAGGATTTTTATAAAATTAATCTTTATGGATTTCAAAATATGCATCAAAAAACCCACAAGCATCAGAGACCAGTGACTTCAACATCTATTTCCCCATAGAGACTGGGCTCCTCACATTGCAATGGTTCTTATGTCTGTTCTGCATAACATTTTTTCACACCATGTAATTATTTTGCAAATAAAACACATTAAAAATATCTAGGAAACAAATACCATTTCAGCAGAATATAACCTCACAAAAAAATGCTCCAGAAACTAAGACGTTGCCATATGAGCAACACCTGAGAAAATTCTCTCTTCATAATCAGTAGGTACCAGAGCAAGACTTGAGCAAAATTTGTCACTTACCCAGTGTTCAGGTCCTTGACCTCAACAATTTTTATAATGACTTGGCATTAAGTTACAACATTGCAATTACTTTGGTTAGTCCACTCACCTAGATAAAACATATGAGGACAATTAAGGTGTCATTTCTCTTCAAGGGAAAATTTACATTTCTTTCATGAGGATTATTGTTTTTTTAGATTAAAATAACTTCTTGCATGCAAAAGTACTACTTGTGTTGTCTCAGATGAGTAACTCAAGTTTCCTGTCTTATTCTCTTCTTTTACTGACCTTTGCCACACCTCTTTCTACATTATACCTGACATCCCTCCGCTAATGAAAAAGATTAATAATTTGAAGGAGTTTGGGTTTGTCAGCTCAGGAAGTCAGATTTTTTTGCTGAGTTAACATAATGTATGCTGAATTACTACTTTCACATGCTCACTGGAATCAAGACAAATGAACAGAAGCACATTCTGAACATTCATCATTTTTCTAACAAGCTTCAGCCACATGAAAAACTGTTTAGTATGCACAGAATGGTTACAATTAATTTTTATATATTTGGTTAAGCTTAATAAGCCCTTGTTTCATAGCATAGTGTGACTGCCTCTGGAATTAAGAAATATTTAAATGTACTTACAAGATGGATGTCAAATATGAAAAGAGTAAACCTTTCATCTTTGCCTAGTATTGCCACCTACAGAAAGTTATAGCAAGGGTTTATTTGGCCTTGAAAGCATTAATGTCCTCTCCACTAGAGACACTGCACTTTTGAAACTAAAATGAAGAGCACCGTTGGACAAACCATAACATAGCAAGGTAACATTTGCTGACATAAAGATCCAATATGATAGACTATTTTCCTTGGCTGAAACTCCAAAAACACTATTTGGTTTACTGTACTTTTATATGTTTTTCTTTCTGAAAATGTATGTATCTTCCTTATATTTGTAGCTTCAGTCATATAGTTTGAACAAATGCAGTTCATCTTGTTGGGGCATGATCTATTACTTGCTTTGTAGTTGCTTCCATAAATACGACTGTAAATGTATGTTAACTTTGCACCTTAACAAGAATTATGAACAAATTTCACAGTGATATACCAAATGAGCAAAACTTATTTGATGGGTTGTTGTAGTGGGTTCTGATGGAAATGACACTTACATGTTCAATTTTAGCTCAAACTGCAATATGAGTAGAGAGGTAGAAGGTGGAAAAGAGAAGTGAACCTGAAAGTCATTGTATTGTCCACTTTAGACAATAATTAGACCATCTAAATCTTACAGGTGTTAGCTGAATCAAGTTACCTAGGTGGCTGCTTGGTTCTCAGCAGAACGATTCCTTCTAGATGCTGCAGTAATGGATAATTTACCATGAAGCCAGCAGTTATTACGTGCTATGTCTTCCAATGTGGTCCCTAAACTTCTAAATAATCATCAATTACAAATTGCTCTAAAGTCAGGAGGAAGTATACTGTATCTCCCAGATGCTACTGAATTCTAGATGGTACCTTCCTAGAGTAATCAATCTTTTGTACCACACTGTCTCTTTAACCAATGAAATTAATGTATTGTCAGGGAAAAAGGGGGACACAATTCAAAACATATGCAACTAGTGCATAGGGTCCTCATTGCTATGGTTGTGTGGCATCAAGATCAGTTACCTTTCTTTCTCCTGGCCAGAAACCTCTATGTGATTTATAAAGCAGTTTACTAACAGGTTGAGAAGAAAATATTTACAAAATATAAGACCACAAATGAAAAATTGCTGTAAATAATGGAATTCCTTTAAAGTGATTTTTTTTTATCATCATCTTGTTCTTAGGTACATTCATATGGAACGAAAATTTCAGTTTCTGTCCATTAACGCCATAAACCACGTTAATGTCCAGGTGTATATTTCAAAGATAAACATCTGTGTAGTATTATAAATTAGGTCACTATTACAGTGATAAAAGTGTCAAACATTCGCAAGCCTTAAAAAACTCAACATGCCAATGGCATTTTTTTTCATCATTTCTTTTGTGGCAGGAAAAAAGTCAGATGTTTTCTCCATTTACATTGGGCTTCCAGTTTATCTGGGTGCAAACAGGTCTCCAAACTTGCCAGCTGTGCTTGCAATTCCCTTGTTTTCTTTCACTCATACTGTAGGTTTCCCACAGACACTGAAAGCAAGATCTAGATACTACTTAGCTCTTGTACTATGCCAGTCCTACAGCTTGCTTCTCTAAACATCTCTTAACATCCTCAGCAGTGGAGTGCTGGGGTAATTCCTTCTCAGTTTCCCAACTCACCGCAATGATGCAGCATCAGATGAACCTCTCCGCAGACAGGATCTGTGCAGAGTGCTGTGGAAAAAAATCCATCCAGGCTGCATCCGATGCTACACAAATGTGGGGTTCCCAGCATCTGGAGTCATGCAAGATTTAGTTGCTATCTATATTCTTTTTTTTATTCTATCATCTTATTAAAATCTTATTACAACAGCTATTTTATTAATCCATTTGTTGTTAGGCCTTTATCATTGAGGTGAAGAAAGAGTCTGCACAGTCTCTCTCTCTCTTTCACCCCTGTGCCCCAGCGCAGAGCAGTTGCAACCTCTGCATGAGCATTTGTGAAAGTGGCTGCAGAAGGGGTTCAGCTTCAGAGCAGTGCTTCTGAGCGGCCCTGTTTCCCTCCCTCTTCCCTCCTACTAGACACACAGTGCACAGTAAACCCGCCTGTGCTTGTAATCTTTAAAAGACTGAGAAAAGAGCAAATTTCAGTCCTTGTTTGGTTTTTCTAGCAATATGAATCCTCTTTCCAGCCTTATGCTGAAAATAAACAGGGTCCTTATTCATCAGGGCTGAAAGTGGAATTTAAAACGACGTATAATCTTCAGCTAGCTATTGGAGGGTTCTCCTTTTTTATGATGACAGGAAACAGGAGATGTCTAGCTAGAGTTCACAGCCCAGAACTGTCTGAAGTACTTAAACTATTAAAATAGTGTAGACCAAGTTCCACAGTTTTATAGGGAAGTGCATCCAGATGGACTGTAGCTTGGCAGGGAAAAACAGAAGACAAATTGAAAAATAAAAATAGAGGCTGAGAAGAAGCAAATAACAGAAGCTTTTTTTTTTTTTGGTCTGATTAGCTTCAAACTATTTTCTCAGACAGAGAGCGTTATTTCTGGCACGCTTCCTAATTAACTTCCTTCTTGGGAATATTTCTCCAAGGATACAACTGTGCAATGATCATTAGCTTGAATCTCAGCACAGAGCATGGTGTAACCCAGACAACAGAAATAAAGTCCTTACATAGCACAAGGCTTTGCTGTTTCTGACAGCAGTGACTATGCTGTAGCTGTGGGGTAGAACACCAGTGAAAGGATAAGTACTGGTGGTTCGTACTCTTAGCCACCAGGCTGGGGGCAATTTTGGCCAAGAAGGACAGGAGAGAGGCAAAAAATGAGATGGACTCAGCAAAACTCAGTAGTATATGTTTTCTCTCCAGGAGTTCCTCTTTTAATTCCCACCACTCCAGGACAGTTGTTGACATGGACCATAGCCTCCCTGTAAATCTTTGCATCCTCAGAACGTCTCCTCTTGGGGTGCCGAAGACTTTGCACCACCCAATGCCTTCCTCACAGGCTGGTGTCCTCCAGTTGCTCTTTTACTGCCACTAGTGGATAGCACAGCAGAAGTCCAAATGGAAATAGGAGAAGGCAGTGTCCCCCTTTCCAAGTCACTGCCGCGTTGCTAAGTGGTTATAACACTGCCAATTTTAACAGTATGAAATGTAGCAAAAAAATGAATTCCATATATGCACAAATTTGGCTTTTGCTGTCCATACCTTACAGCCTACTCTTTCTTAAAAATAACCTGGGTTTTAGTGTTGCTAAGGGTCAATACACCTTTCTTTTTGCAGAACAAATGTCCAGGCCTTCCTTGCAATCTGCTTTTAGTCTTCTCAGATGCCACATATCTCAAAGTACCACGGAATTTATAAGCCATATAAAATTCTGAACAATTTCAGAAGATTGAATACTCCTTATTATAAATTTCATAAGGGAGTAAAGGTTCCCTCTCGCAAGGCCAAGTTCCTTAGAGACTAAATGACACATAGACCAGGTTAGACAGATCCATTGTCAGGATGAATTCACGGGCCTGATTCGTCTTTTGTGATAAAATTATACAGCTTCTATTCATTGCAGTGGTTAACAATTTGCTCTTGCACCTATTAAAATGCACATTGACATAAGAACTCAAATGCAATTGTATTTAGGGGAGCAGGGGGGGAAAAAAGAGAATTATTTTGAGCTCAGCAAGAGCCAGAAGCCACTATCTTGAATAGGGCAAGATTCTGCTATCAGCTCTGCAGTGACATTTTGTATGTCTAAAGATAGTGTCCCACAGCTCAAGGAGATCCTACAGCAGATAAAAAACAACCGTATGCCTATAAGGTGTGCGGTGGATATTGTTCAACATGCTGTCAGTGCCCTGTGCTCACTGATAGTTCTCAATGGCCCTGACCAGCCCCACCTGGGACCTCCACCCCGATGTGTCCAGGGACTCCATTTCAATTCAGCTCTGCTGTGCCTGGCCATGGATCCTGTTGATCCAGATCCTGACCCGTGGACTGACTTCCCAGGTTGACCTTGGACCTGCCTCATCACTATGGGCTTACCTGATTATCACTGGGCTGACCCTGCTTACCATCACTGGACCTGATCCTGACTTCTGTTCCCAGCTCAACCTTGGACTTGTCTTTTCACCATGGACTTTTCACCATGGACTCAAGGGTCCACGATCTGGACCCTTGGCTGACCCTGGCTGCCTTTTTCAGGCCAGCCATGCTTATCTCAACATGGGGCTGTGGGGCTGAGCCTCAGCTATCAATGTCCCTGCCCTGCCCTGGTATCACATTTGGTTCACCATCTGTTGGAGAACAGCTGGGCCTTTCTTCTCCCCAACACAACAGCATGACAGTCTGTCATGCAGCTGTGTACTCTGTTTGATCACTGTACATGCTATTGGTTATTGAGCATCTTAAAGGACAAAATTAAAGCTGATATATTGGCTGTGCAAACCTTCTGGGCCAGGGGAGAAAAAAAACAGATATAAAATAAAATTAAAGCTCAGATGAGTGGTTCATCTAACATCATTAAAAAGGCAAGAAGACATAAAAGTGAGGGAGAAAATTAATAAATAGCAGAAATAAATGTGACAGTATTTGAATGCATCTCAAACTTTAAATAATTGCTAGAGGCTAGAGCCTCCTGGGATGATTTACAATGAATACTAACAAAAAAGCTTGTAGACCTTAAGTAAATAAATCCATGTCTCTAAAGGGTTGTGCTGGTCTGACATAATTCAATATGCATAGTGTAAGAAGAAGAAGAATGCGTAAACTGTCCAGCTCACACCTCACAAAGTAATAGATGTTGTCAGATGAACACTGAAGTCAGGACGTTATTGATTCTCAATAAGAAAAAGTTACTTCCAGAACTCATCTCATGCTCATTCTTCAAGACCTCTGTAGAGCACAGTTTTGTAACTATACGTATATTTCTTCTTTGGCATTTTATAATATTTGAAAAACATGATTCAGATCTTTGCTATTTAATGAAAACACCAAAAAGCTCTTAACGTTTCAGCAAATGAATTTGGGTCTAACCGTCCTTTTCAGTGAAAAATTAAGGGCAGGGATGGAAAAATCTGAGAGACATGGCTCACAGACCTAGCTCTTCAAGGAAGATAGGTCATTGTTTATTATCCCTGTGGGGACTCCTTTTTAAAGGTACACAGGAGAAGGCTGGAGTAGCTCTGTGAAGAAATGAGGGTGCAAGGCCTTTATCTTCTAGAAATTAAGTATCAGTGAGGAAAACAGACTTTAAGACATTCACTGTGAGTCCTGCACCACCTTACCTCTGACAGCAGGAGACTTCAGGAACTGTCCTGTTATTGTTCTCTCCACATTTTTCTCCTAGGTCTTAAATCAGAAGATGAAGGGTGAAAGCTAATGACACTAAAAGTGAGATTAATTTACATTAATTTTTCCAACTTTCATTTCAGTAGTGTGTTAGAAACCAGAATCTAATGTCAAATTCTACATATCTGCCCCTAACCAGCTGAGGAAAAGAGTGCATGGTGGTCTTATCTACACTTGGTTACTGATGCTTTGCTACTGTTCATGTTGCCCTCCACAGTAGCAGTCTTAGTCAGAACCAGGTCTTGCTGTGTTGTGTGCTGTAAAATCCAAAAGACAGAGTTCCTGCTCTAGAATTAATATATTCGAAAGCTAAAATCTGTCAGGGACACAATGCACACACGCACAATAAGACTAGAGTCAGAAGTATTAAAATTCCACTTATCTTTCACTGAAATCATGCTATTAATTAACAGCAATTCAGTTATTTGCTAGAAATCACCTTGCAAATTAAGACAAGGGGTATGAAATGCTAAGAGAAATACTAATTATATATACAGTTCATATCGCTTTTACAGACTGTAAATCTTCACAGTGGTGTTTGCTCCCAGCTTCAGCTCTAATAGGTCTTTTTTTAAATGTCTTTATTAATTTTGCCTTGTTTAATGTTGTAAATGTATCGCCATTTTCCTGCCCACTGAGATGAAACTGCATCTTTTTTTGTTGCTGCTGCTTCCCAGGAGTATGAAACACGAATGAGTTACACCTCATCAAACCTCATATTTTTCTTCTGTGATACAACTAGTCATGTTTTCTTGCTGGTACATAATTCAACTTGCACATGCCTCATCAGCATCCCTGTCTCCTGGACACCTGGCAACTGTTTGTCCTCTTGGTGAAGGTGTTCAGTGCATTATTATTCCAATCTGAGGCAAGTCCTTGGGAAGTGTCTGTCAATAGGGTGTGTAAGATCATTGAAATACAAACTTGTACCCTTCTCGAAGCCACTATTCAGGAATGATGACATGAGTCAGAATGCTAAGGCTATGCTAGAAATAGTGATTCAATCCCTTATACATTAAACAATCAAATCATATTGCAACATGTTCTGAGGATCCTGACCCTGCAGTGAGCTCAATGCGTGCATGGAGAACCTTGGACTGGTAAATTTTCATAGTTGGCTATAAGATTTAATTTTGAATTATCTGAACGGAGTGAAACTATTTAGAAAGTGGCTAAAATGTTTTTTATTTCAGTCTCTGAAGTAGGGCCTCCAAAAAACATTCTTCACCGTATTTATTACCTGGCACGTTTTAAAGGGCAGAAGTAGGCAATGTGAACAAACAGTAAAGGTTAAAAAAAAAGTAAAGTTAAGATATGTTACTGACAAGGATTGATGGCTTAAGCAGAAATGTCACTGATTCTCACAAGTAAGCAAAGGACAAATGCTGACAGGTGAGATCATCACATTTTTGTCAGAAAATTATGACCTTCAGGATTTGTGCAGTAACTTTTTCTAGGCATGTGATCTCTTCTAAAGTTAGCGCAGCATTTCTGAATCATGTTAAATTGACAGGCATGGAGAGGTAAGTCCTCAGCATGCACTCACACACAGAAAACAGGGCAAGCAGGCTGGGATCAGCAACCTCAGGCCTATTCTGAAACGACCAAGTCTTGGAGTGACAGAACCATTTAGTCTCCAAACTGTTTCAATGCCTGACCTCTGCTGAAACTGCCAAACAGACATCAATGCCCATTATAACATCTAATTGTATAATATAGACATAATATAGACATCTGTCAGCTGAGAACTAGCCACCATCTACATTTCAGCTGAGTCACCAAAGAGCCATCACTCAGCAGCATGCCTTGTAGACAAGCCTGCCCAAGCCTGGAGTGAAAGGTACACTAGGTTTACTTCAATGGGGTTTTTACCTTTTCAAATAAACTAAAAAATGCTGCATTGAGCATAAGCAAACAGAAAAGAATGCATCAAACACCACTGCAAAGAGGAGTAGTCACACAGGGCTTTGAAATTGAGAAGATACAGATACAGACATGATAGAGCTTTGGAAGGTGAAGGAAGGAAATGAGAGAATCAGATCAACATGACCTTAGAGACCGAATTTTATAAAGGGCTAGGTGATGTGTGCATTTGGAAAAGCAGGAGGTAAAAAGGTGGTGATAGTCACTGAAGGATATTATGAGAGCCTAAATGGGAGATCTGGAATAAGGTGATGAAAATGAGGTGAACTGGGGGAATGTTGAAGATGAGAAAGTAGCAGCACAGGGACATCTCATGGCTATCTGATGTAAACGAGCAAAACACAACCTTCAAGTTTTGTTGTTCAAAGTTGTCAACTGGAACTGAGGTGGAGGGGAAGAGAAGTATGAAAGAAATTTAAGGCATTAATTTTTGGTCATATTGAGTTAAAAGAGATGATGATCTCCCCAGGTGAGATCCTGGGGATGCAACCATCAGCATGAGATTAGAAAATTCATAAATCAGCACAGAGCAGATGTGTATGGATGAACTGTTAGAAATAATGTACTTAGTGGGAGAAACAGAAAGCAAAGGACAGCATTTTGGAGTACCTCAGAGAAAACAGGAGAAAAGAGATGCCATCAAAATAGCTGATAAAAGAACAGTTAAAGGAAAACAAAGTGAATGGACTATTATCCTGAAAGCAAATGGCCCGCAAACACCAGCAACATTGCTAACAACTCTCAAAGAGAAGAAGTAAAGCCAATTCTCTCAAATGCAATAGCAACTAACATATTACTGGGTTCTGCTTCAGCTTAGGGCAGTACTCAGAAACACAGCAACAGGAGGGCAGCAGAAAATCAGCAATATCCATCTCATCTGAAATCAAGGAAGATGACAGCATATTTGGGACTCTGATTTTTGGGCAGAAACAGACATTACAAGCAGTAGATATGTACAAGGTACATTTAGAGGAGGGAAGTCAGCATGTACACAGTGTGCCTGAGGAACAGAGTGGAACATCAGATGAAGAGGCTGTACTTTACCTAAAATATTTCTACTTGTTTTTAAAGAGAAAACAGAACTCGACTCAGTTGGTTGGTGCTATAGCTCAGTATTTCGGAAATTTCAGGTAATAAACAACACCTTAAAAGTATTCGTCCATCTATTTCCTAGAAATAAATGCAGCTTATGAGTATATGCATATGTTTATATAAAAATATGTCCATTTTTGTCCACATGTATGTCAAGAGAATAAACAATAATGTGAAAGAGAAATAGCTTACAGTTCATGCAAGAGATTTTAACCTGTGATTATATAGAAGAGCAACTGGAAGCTAGTCTGGTGTTTTAAAATGGACAATGCTTGTGGACTTTAAGCGTTTGCAGAGTCAGGAAGAAGTAGAGTAGGGACTGTTTCTTATCCTCACCCACTAGGTAGATTTAGACATCTGAATTCTGCCAAAGTTACACTTTATTCTCTTACTACATATCCTGAATCTAAGCCTTGGGATATCATTGAATAGCCTAAATATTAGTCGTGTCTGAAATTTGTGATTCCCTAGGATGTCCCACCTGGTCTCTGGCTTGTTTACCAGTCTAGGTGCATCTATGAACATAAACTTGAGGTCATCCTCACTCCAGTCCTTGAGGGATTTTGCCTGTTTTCTGCCATTCTTAAAAACCTTCCAAGTTTTAAGTAAGGTAGTAGGCAGCAAGAAATTCATTTTCTGGACGTCAAAGTTTTTGTGCAGGGAATTTTAACTACGGTATGCCACACAGTTAAACTCTTGCACTTCACTCTGCTTGGTGCAGAACATTGCTACCAGAAGCCCTATTTACTCCAGAAATGTTGGACAATCACCCTGCCTGAATTCTGCATGACTCTAGGTCCTTCACAAAGGAGTAATGGTTTTGAAAAAAAGAGAAATATTTTTAGAGGAAACTTCTGGTATTAT
Organism: Balaeniceps rex; assembly: GCA_013401315.1. Lineage (NCBI taxonomy): Eukaryota > Metazoa > Chordata > Aves > Pelecaniformes > Balaenicipitidae > Balaeniceps > Balaeniceps rex. Next base: position 22,322 of record VYZW01000276.1, read on the forward strand.
AGAAAATGAATGCTAAAGGCCATCTGTGACACAAACACAGCTTTCCATAGTAGTGTGATTAGAGCTAATTTTGTGCTGGAAAAATCCAGAACAGCATGTGTACCAGAAACGGTTCCACCTGTCAGCTGTCCTGCCATATGATTTGTAACTTCTTATGTATTTATGCTCCAAGTGCCTCTCTCCATATAAATTAGTTCTACATGTATTACATTAAAATCAATTCTTTTTTATCTCAAAAAGTATTCCAAGACTACTGAGTCTAAAACTAAGTATTTAGTGTCTTCCCCATGCTAAGAGAAAATAATGATAATAAAAAGATATCATTCTTCTTAACTGAAAAATAAATGGACTAAGGAGCAGCTTCACAGGGCCCTCAGTGTTGAACCTTTTCCATTTAAATGATCTCTGCCAGTAACTTCAGCTGGAGCAACAAAAAGCCTGCAGTTATTTGTTCTCAGTTAAGGTTTCAATAAATTTTGATTGACATATGTATACTTTGCTGAATTCAGCAGTACAGCATAGTAATCAATGCATTGTGTAAGTAAGCTGCTATTTTAAAAGCACCTGCCTCTCATAACAAATTTGAAAAATTCTTAAAGAGTAAGCTATTTGTTTCATATGGCTCTGGAAATAGATACTCAAGTTGCATCTATCTGTTCATTTTTATTTAATGTGAAATCCTTGAACAAAAACATTTCCATAAACTATGCAATCTCCTATTCCTTATTTTCATTATACTAAAATTAACCTTCATGTTTCAAGATAAATTAGTTCTTAGAGAATGCAAGCAATTGTTATTTTATCAAAATCACTGAGCAAAATTAGGTTTGAGTGTTCGGTCTAGAATACAAAGCTGAGGGAAGATCAACATAAATCTGTCCCACAGGGATTTTGCACAGAATGCTGAGCTCAGGCACACACCATGGAAATTGCTATGCAAGAGACGTACTGTGAATTGTAAACACCGTATCACAAAGCTGCTAGCTGCAGGCTGCAGGCTTGCTTTCTTTTTTGATGGGCTTTTCATTGGTGGTTTCAGAGGACAACATGGATATTATTCTCTCATATCTAGGCCAGTTGAAAAGTTAGCCAAGACACAGCATTCCTGTATTATTTGGTTTTGAGTAATTTCATTCACTAAAGCTAACAAAGTCATTTAACTAGCAAATAAACCTCGGTATGTATGGTATTGTCCTCCCAGTACTCAAAAGGCTGCTGTGGCTTGGGTGCAAAGGACAGTGTTACCGCTGAATGAAGAAAGGGGCAACATTCTTCTCGTTTGATCTACTGCAAAGCATTTATAAAGAATAGTTACCTTTTTTCTGTAATAAGAAAACAAGAACAAAGTAAGCTGTTACTTCTGTGAAATGTCTTTGCATATCTAGGCAATAATGACAACTTTAGGTCAACCCCCAAATAAGCTAGAACCTGCTCCAAACATTAAGATTTTGAGTCTAAAGCTCAAACAAATAATGAGATTTAAAGTATGGTTTGGGATTTTTTTTCTTCTAAATATACTTTTGCAGCTATATACTTCTATCATGTAGGTAATGATAGGAGGAATGAGGAGAACACTGAAAACATCACACAAAATCTTCTTTCCTAAATATTGTCAATAAGGTCATAAAAAATACTGACACCTGGATGCTGGTCCAGGAAAAAAAAAAAAAAACAAAAAA
>VYZW01000277.1:4299-23852 GCA_013401315.1 Balaeniceps rex
CATAATCTGCACACTTTTAAATTCATAGAAGAGATATCATATATGCTTATGCTTTAATAGTGCATGTGTGCCTTACTGTTACAGTATAATAAATTGATGCCAGATTTCCTTGCAACTATAAGCATTACATATCCAAAAACAGAATAATTTCCAGATTTTTTTTTGCTAGAAAGATACAATCTAGTTGTCAAAGAGCATTTAATACAGTTTTATAGACTGAATTGCCTCTTGCTCACAGATGTAGATGTGAGCAGTACAAATAAGTATTAAGACAGGTGCTACAAGAACTCATAGTATCCACAACATCAAAATATGTTTATAAAGAACTGTAGAAAATTTGGCTAACGAAATATCCGAGTATTTCATAGTTTCAGTGACTTCAGTTTTCTCACTCTTGAAGCCACCAGTCTGCAAATGCTTTCATGTATAAACATATGCACAGGAACTATATGAATCATAGAATGCTTTGGGTTGGAAGGGACCTTTAGAGGTCATCTAGTCCAACCCCCCTGCAGTGAGCAGGGACATCGTCAACTAAGATCAGGTTGCTCAGAGCCCTGTCCAACCTGACCTTAAAGGTTTCCAGGGATGGGGCCTCCACTACCTCTCTGGGCAACCAGTTCCAGTGCTTCACCACCCTCACTGTAAAAAATTTCTTCCTTATATCTAGTCTGCATCTACCCTCTTTTAGTTTAAAACCATTACCCCTCGTCTTATTGCTACAGGCCCTATTAAAAAGTCTGTCCCCAATGAAGATTATGAAAATTAAACCTGTTGTTATATGTAAAGGATATTAAGGACATTTTATCTTTGTTGATTATTTTATTGTCTGTAAACATCATGCGCAACCCAGTAATTATTCAATTAAGCAAGTGAAAATACAGAACATTCCGCCGTTACCAAGCCTCAACCAATAAGAATCCTGCCCACAAATTAACAAGTACATATTCTGAACTATAAAACGTAGTGATCTATTGATTTCTGAAGATGCAAGAAGGGAAAAGTTAAATATTTATAGGATAGTTCTGCTAGTAACTCCATGACAATGGTAGGAAGTCTTTATTAATAGAAGCTATGAGAATAAGAGTATTATTATTATTACTCAGTGCTAGAGTTTCAGAATTATCACCTAAAGAGATAGAAGTGATCATTTTGTATAGCAAATACTTTATTTTCATGAATATTGTTAATGAGCTCATTATCACTGTCAACCCAAAAATCTGTAGCTGTTCACACTTCTGAAAAATAATCACTGCTTTTATTCTTAAAGGTCACAACATTATATGTGCAATCAGGTTTTGTGTCTATTTTATTCCACAACTGTTATGTTTATATTCTATTTAGGAGTTAGGTAGAATCTTTCTGTAGACATGATCTCATAAAGATGAGCTCTTTACTCACACTTAATCATTCCACAGGTCTTGCTCCAACTGAGATTTACCTGCTCTTCCGCTTTTGCAGCGGGCAAGAATATAATTAGGTAAGCGAGGCTATTAGCAGAGGTTAGAACTAAACATCCAAGTATAGGAAAAGGGCTCTTCTGCACAAACACGGTCATTGAAATAAGCACAATTAAACATGCAGTTGCACATAATCAAGAGTGGTAGACTACGCTTCTAAGCACTGTATCTGCTGTAGGTCAGAATGTGTGACACTTCCACTCAAGCTTATCTCTGTGACCCTTAAAAAACACAAGTCTATCTCACAGTACAGATCTAGAGTTACTTTTTCAACATAGCCTGAGCATCTACTCCTCTGATAAGCTCCTGCTATAACTGTTGTTATTATGACACTTTTTCTTTTCCCTTTAGTCATCCAACTAATTTCAGTAACACTCATCTAACTGTTCTTTAAAAGATACCATCACTCTCCCCGAACTTGGTGCATGCTGCCAAATGCTGGTAAAAATGAACCGCACTCCTGACTGTCTCAAGTAATACTGTATGTATTTGTCATTAGGCAGAACCTTGTGCGTATTGACATTAAATATCATGACCTGAGCTACAAAATAACACAGCAGCAGAAGGCCTTGACTATATCCGAGTTGCTTGGTAAGTGAATGTTTAATATTTATTTATTGCTGATTAATAATTAATCGAAAAATAAAAAACCCCACACAAACCTGTTTTTACTCTCTCCCCTCCTGAGTCACAGCCTACGTGGGCTTCTAAACAAAAAGCAATACCTTTTATATTATAATGGTAATAATCATGTCTGCCTCATGGTCATTTTTGATAGTCTCCTGTCATTCCATTAAAGAACCTGCAGTACGGACAGCAGCTGAGAGTAAGAATTAAGTTTGGCACTAGTTTACGGCTGTATCACACACAGGACTGTAAGAATCGCAATGTTTACAGGGTTTGGAGGGGAGAGGGAGAACATGGGAAGGAGAAGCAAGAGAACAGTTAAAAAGGCATAGAAGTAGGAAATATTTCAAGTGTCTGTCTCACAGTAGGATTGCTTTATTTCACAGTAGTACTTGCTTTATTTAGAATTTTAAGAAACACATTAGTCTCCTCCAATAAATGTTCTTAAGAATATTAATTCTGTTTTCTTAAAATGATGGATTTTGTATATCAAATTTATTTAATACTTGAACCCGGCAGGGTTTTGTTTGCTTGCTAGACTAAACCAAATTCTTAGGATGACATATGCTTATTTCCTTCTATTACAGCTGATGTAGGTGGCCAGCTTGGATTGTTTTGTGGTGCCAGTATGATTACAATCATAGAACTGCTTGAGTATATTTTTACTAACTTCTGTTGGATGTGCATCTTTCTTCTATTGAAAGCTCCTGAAATGCCTCAGTGGAACAATCCATCCCAGAACCAACCAACACACAAGGAAAAAAAGAAGGGAATACAAGAATGTTAGTGGCTTGTAGAAGTAAAAATCTAATTTTTTTCTGCAACTTCCCTTCCTTTCTAAGATAAAAAGGAGACAGTAATATTTTGCATTGCTCCCTTCCCTGCATTCCTTATTCTTCCTGCTTCTTTTATTGCCTAGAACTATTTAAATGTGCCAAATAACTTTAAAGAGTGAACTTTGGAAAGTCTCACTTTCTTTCTTATGTAAAGAAAAATGTAATCTTTACCTAAAATTATTTTAAAGAATTACCGATTTTTTTAAAATATCATAGCAAGTGATACTGACATACAATGCAATTTAGCATTTCTGACCCAGTTTTTATCTTCTGTATTTTGAGTGAGGAGAAATAATACATGTGCCAAATTAACACACACAAGTTTCTTAACCGCCATAAAGGTGGAGCATTGCTATGCTGAAAAAGCAGATTCCTTATTAACGACAAAGTCTTTGCTAGTAGGTTACTACTGTTACATGTTCCAGTGAAGGATATCATAGCTTTGTCTATCTGAATTAGAAGTGTGCTTCTCTAGTGTATTTATCTGTTTGAAACGCATCAAAAAAATAAATCTCATGAGTCTGCCAACTACTATAGAGAACCACAGGGCATCTGAGTAGATGGTGGGTGGGCAAACATAGGCCAAGTTCAGTGTTTAATGTCATGAAAGAGGATAATAAAGGCTAAAGGCTTCATCTAATTCTTACCAAAAATCAGTGAGAGTAAGAATTTTTTGGCTTTGGTGCTGAAACAGGCTTCCTGAACATTTATTCCTTTAAAAGCATTCAGAAAAGCTTATGTGCTTTCCTACGTCTGTGTGGGCCTATAAAGCAGGAATGGTCTAGAGTCTTATGTTTTTAGAGAAGACTTTGGTGATTAAATAAAATTCCAAAGATGGGTGGTAGTGTAGTGTAAATAGACACACACAGAGTAAAGCTCTTAGAACAAGTGTGCACTGGAGGGGGGTGTTGTGTTCTTTTTAAGTACAACATCTTAATAAACAGCATAATCATTTTAAAAGGTGAGAGTTAATAGGATAGGATAATTTCACTTTATACAATGAAATTATAGTGTATCTTTAATGCATTTCTTTCTCTAGAATAGGTCTCTGAATACAGTTCTGAACAAATCCATGCCTGCCCTTGATACTCTTCATAGTGTTCTGCCAGAGTCTATCAATCAGACCTTTTGATGCATTTGAAGTTGCCAAACAGAGCCTGGATGGAAAACCATTAGGAGAGATAGACACAAGCCAGACTTGTAAAAGATGCACCCAAGACTAGTTTTAAGACTACGCGGTAAAGGATTATCCTGATTTGAAGCATTGGCTTCTATTCAATTAACTATACATAATAGAAATAGATAACTGTTTATTTGAAAACTTACAGTCAGTTGTCTAGACTTCAGACTAGCACCACATAGACTTCGCTCATCAGAACATTTTTACATTAGAAAGCTCACAAAGGCTACTACATTATACCCTCTGAACCACTGCTCCCCAGTTGGTGCCTGGGCTCTGCAACCCTCAGACTGCCCAGGAGCACGCCTCCGTGCTCTTAAGTAATGTCAATGCTGCGCCTGAAACTCCAGCCACAATGTGGCAATCAGCCACAGCCGTGCTCTATAAGTCACACTATTCTTCCATACCATCCACTCAAATTCATCAACTAACAACAAATTAGTTTCTACAAAGAAAATAGTAAGTGTACTTACTAAGCAGCCAAGTCCTTAAGGTTAGATAGAAAGTAATGAAAATGCTACCATTTGGCCATCATTGGCAACAGCTTCCCTTCAACACAAGCCCTAGGATAAGCAATTCAGGAAATAAATGAAATGTTTTTGCTTCCTAGAAAGAGATGCCTTGATTTTACTCCTCAGTAAACTGCAGGCTTGAGAGACCTGAAGGGTAACTTAAAGATTTTTGCTCCTTTCTTTTTTATGGGTCATTTCTGCTGGGACTTTCCCCCCTCGCTATTACCAAGCATACACACACTTGGAACAGCGGCCGTACAAAAAGGTCTATCTAACGCCACTGTCCAAGGTGTGCATTGGCCAATGCAGAGGAATAACAGAAAGAACAGAGTAAACTTACTGCAATATTTCTCTAAAGATTTCTCCCAGCCTCAAACAGTTTGTAGCTGTGGAATTGTTGAGCCAGAAGAAATGATGGTTTTAGAAGTAGGAATCGGGTATTATCTGGCTTCTGGATAAAAAGAAAAGCAGGGGAAAGATTAAATATAGTGATCTAGCACACCTTGTATTTCAGAGATCAAAGTGTTTTGTAGCTATCAATCACAATGATTTTTTTGTTTGTTTGCTTCTATTAATAGGGGCTAAATAAAAGAGAGTCAGCATTGTAAGGACTAAACAAAAGAAAACTGGTATTGTTTCTGCTGTGTCGAAAGTTCAAGTGAAATGAAGCACAGAACATGCTAAAGAATCAGAAAAAAAAAAGCCAGTTCTCAGAAAGGGAAAGTACTTGCATCTTTGCTTAGTTTAACAAGAATAAAATGACTTTTGCTTACTCCACTGACTTTGGACAGCTGAAATTACTGCTTGGTTACAAATTCTTCTAACATACATGGCAGAAGAAGCTCTGAAGAAAGCACAAAGACTGGTGTTTTGCCCAAGGTCAAGTGACAGACTCAGATGATTTTTTTTCAGCAATGGCTTGTGATGAGATTATATAAAGCAATTGATTCCCCAGCACAGCTAAATATAGCAAGTGTGCTGTGCAGCAGAGCAGAAGTAAAAGTGCTTTTGTATTTTGATGTATGACTGCTGTTCTATTAAGGCAGCAGAATTTTAAAAAGTTTTAAGAAAATATTTGGCTTTACTGGATAGGTAAAGATGACATATCTATAAGGGCAGCAGAAGCAAGGTATTTTAACAGTTTGATCAGATCATCTCCCGATTTAGCATTACTTGGCTGCTTATTTATTCACTTTTCATTTTCACAAGTGCATGTCCATGCTCCAAGTACAGATATCAGCAAGCTTTTCCCATGCTAATTGTTTGATTCTAAAATGTTAATCCTAACAATGAAATTAGTGACACAATTGGGAAAGCTCCCCGGGGCTTCTTCCAAATCCTTGTCTGATGTGCACAAAGAGATGCAACACAGAATTTTGTAGCTAGAAACATGTCAGCCTGAAGATGACACCCTCCAACTGGCCCAAAGTAGTAAGTGTTGCACAACAAAAAATAAAAATGGGACTTATTTTTAAATGCATTCTGCAGAAGTCATTAAACTTTATTTAACACTGTAGAGAATACCATGCTGTTGCATACAACATTTTCTGAAGAACAGAGGAAGGAAATTGGGTTGTGTGGATAATGACCTGTGTTTGGTTGCTCTGGATTTTACATCCATAAAGCATTGTTGTGTTCTCTTATCTTAAGGGTGTATTCATTTTCACACCCTTGGGCAGCAGTTCAGAGTATCAAAGTAGTTCCTGGTACAAGGAAGACATCTTTATGACCTATCTGGCAGAGAACCTGACATGATAGATTGGGGTGGGGGGAGGTTGGAGATTGTTAAAGACTTGCATCACATCTTTTGACAAGTTTCTTTAGCTCATTTCCTTTCTTCTTCTAACTAAGATATTTCACAAGACTACTATTGAAGTGTACATGGCAGACATCTCTAAAGGAGCACCAGGAAGTAAGGATTTATTCAAGCAGAAACTGCAATTTTGGCCAAAGAGCTCAGGAAACACACCTGGCATTTGCTTATCTGGCAAAGTAAAATGAACACAGAATGGCCTGTACAGGAGAAGGATTTGCATCAGACTTTTATGCAGTAGATTAATTCATTGCAGCATCTCGCCAGTAGATGCCCCACTTACCTTAGCCTTCTGTTCGCAAGCCTTCTCATGCGTGGAGTTGATTTCTCAGCACCTATTAAGTTATACTGAGTAATTCCGTAAGTCAGATTATTTCCCTCTGATTAATGATGTACGAGCTGGGGAAATATTTCAAAGGAGTTGCTGGCAAGCCTGAACTAAGTGACAGCATCTTTGCTGCACAATGTTTAGATTAATTTCTGAGGTAAACAAACAAAAATATACAGCCATCCCCATTCTGCATCAAAACAAGCTGATCAAAGTACCTCTTAAAGAGCTTATACAAGCCAGCCGATCTACTGTTGCTTAAGGTAAAACAAAAATCTCCTTAATCCTCACCAATTCTTTAAGCTGAAAATGTACAGGAAAAAAGGAACTTCCCTATACAATCACTCAAGTTTGAAGGTAGTTAGCTGTGTCTATCCTCTAGCCCTAGTATAAGTGTTTGCGCTGTGTGTGAATCTGGTGCTGGCACAACTTCGGGAAAGCAGTCTTCCTCACCCGAGTAGTACCCCATGGCAGCATGATACAGCCCCTTGTTTTCTTGTGGCTCCTCTCCAGTTTAGCGCTGCTCTGGGGTTGCTCTGTATTTTGAAAATCCAAGGATCATCATGTGATTCTAAAAGATCCCAGACCAAGATAAACCATAATGGTTCACTCATACTGCCTGTCAAAGTACGCAGTGTTTTGTAAGTGTATATCCCTTATTACGCTATAAATATTAGTACATCTAGTCTCTGTAACTGTATCCCGAGTCAAACATTCTCAGGCTGACAGCTGATGTGCTTATTAAACTCAGGATACAGGAAATATCTCCAAGCTCCTATTGTAGTAATCACTGCAATGTTGAAACATGACTGGGTTATAAATTATAAGCTCTGTATGAATGGGATACTGCTGTAGATCCAGGGCTAGCATCACATCTTGTTGATGCTGCTTACGACCATCCTGGTCCTGTTAACCCTCTTGCACTGCAGGTCCCTTTATCCACCAGAAGCAGCTCACTTCTGCTGACTCCTCATTAGAAGCAAAGTCACCACAAGAAGAAAAGCTTCTTTAGAGGAGAAAAAATCCCAAATGGCCCTTTCCCACTACACACAAAACTGATGTCCAAACAGGGGCTCCTTACCCATCTCCTAGCTCAGGACAGAGGCGCTCAAGGTGATTTTTTTTTTTTTTTTTAAACCCTCTTTTGGGATCAGAAGTGCTTTTACAAAACTGTAGAAAGGAGAGAGATATCCACACATGTAGCTGTTCCTTCCAGACTGAAATACTAAACCCCTTCTACCTCTAGACAAGTGTGTCATTTTGCAACATGAAGCCTGGGTAAGTGCATATCTAATTTTGCCTTGCTAATTGTGGGGTTTGCTTTCAAAGAAATGACCCTGAGCCTTAGAAAATTTATTAATACTTCCAGTACACTTCATGGTCCTTGATGAAAAGAAGGTTTGTAGTCCACATTGTAATTGTTAGTATTTCTGCTTGCTTTGTGACACTTTCAAAGCCACTCTCAACCTAGCCAGTTGTTTTGAGTTAAAGCGATGAACACCTAGATTAACAGAGGTTGCGTCCCTTGTGGGTCTCGGTCTAAGCACAGCATTGGGTTCCCTTATCTACTTCTACCTATTTAAGACTTGGCAAATAGGCATTCAAGGCAGGATTGGTGATTATATATTTGACCATTGCTGATGTATCCATCACATACTTCATTTTAAACTGCGAATCAACTGGAGATAAAAAATAGGAACAGTTACAAGTAGTAAGACTTCTGTACACAAGCTGTGAAAAGTGTGGGCTTCTCGCAGCTGCACACATGCCATAGAACAAGCAAAAATTGTTCATTAAAAACTAAAATTTGCTTCTGGTGTTGTTCAACTCGACCCATATGCCTCCCACAGCAATGACTCAATTCTTAGTGCAGTTTCCATAACTGATACTCCCAATAACTTTAGCTGAGAATTTTAATATAACCTCTTTTCCTGGGGTAGCCAACAGGTCTTTGTGGGCAGTAGCTGCCAAAGAAAACATATTTAGAAGCCTGCTATGACTCCTGGCTAATAGGACTAGCTCTGGTGCCTTGGAATATTTTCCTGTTGGTCACCTGGCCGGCTACATTCATAACCCTGAATGAATCCTTAACATTTCTAGGAACCATCTGTAGGACTAATATTATTTATTACAGACTCGATCCAGAGTTCAGTGGAAATTTTCCAACCTAAAAATGCTGAAAAACTTCAGACCATGCCCATGTAAACTTACAGTTCATTTATAGATTGTGCACACTCTAATCTGGAAGTGTTACATCACATCTTGGTCTTTTCCTGCAGTCCAAACGAATGGAATTTTTTGGGGTTGTTTTAGTTCAAACTTCTGAGCAATGTATGAATAAAAATGGCAAACAACACCCCAAGTGAAACAAACCAGATACAAGAAAAAAAAAAACCAAACAACTATTTAACTGGAGAAACATCACAAAATGTCTGGTTTAAGACTAATTGTAAGAAGAAATCTAGCAAAGAGTAACAGGTAGCAAAAAAAAAAAAAAGGCAAAACTGTTACTAAGAGACCTATATAATTCTAAAAAAAACTTGCAAGAAACAAAGAAACAAAGTCACATCATGCAGTACAGCACCATATCTTAGAGACTTCATTTTTCCTGAAGAGTAAGTTGCTAGTTGCTCTTTATTTTCCAGTATCCCAGTTCAGACAGGGACTCCACTGTGTGGGGTACTTCACAAAACGCGGAACCTGTTCCAAAGGTCCTTCAGCCTTAGAAAACTGTAAAGCATCTGTCTTGTCCCTCAATTCAAAGCGCCAAGGTGTTTTGGGATGCCACTTTAAATGGTCAGATAGGGAAGTGGGGTAGGTAGGCAACAACTATTACCTGTTCCCTCATTCCTACTGCTCACAAAGCAAGCTTAGATGTCTTAACATAAAACAAATGGCCTAAATAGCGAGCAGACAACAGCAACAGCACTGCCATAGCAATAAGCATGGCTCTCCCCAAGCCTCCCTTGCGAAGGGAGACATGTTATGCACCTGGTGTGTGAAGAAGGGGAGGAGCAATGGTTTTGAATTGTGTTGAACAGCCCAACTTCCTGCCATCCAGTTGTTTTGACAACATCTTTGAATTTGCTCCAGCAAATATTCACCCACATAAGCTCTGCTAGGGACAGTAGCAAATACTGGATTATGAGGTTTATATCTAAATTTGGAGACAATCTATTCATTCTTTATTGCTGATACATGACTGAGTTCTCTCTAGTTGACATTGCCAGTTTCTGCATATCCCATGAGAAGTTTTCAGTACAATAAGCCGATAAGAAACTTTTGGCAGAAAACTCTGTCTAGAAATCATGAATACTATAAGCAAATTAATAACTGTATTCAATCCCAAGTATACATCCAATAGGAGAAATGATCTCTTTGGGGAAGAGAAAGAGGTAGTTTCCAACAGAAGAACAGAGTATTTCTTGTGACTCTTCCAATGAGAGATATGGTTCTTACGTCTCAAGAAAATCAGAAGGGCTGAGGATCCAAACAGTTCCTGTGCTAAGGAAAACCCCAGACATTTGCCTTCTTTCTTAACACCAAACAGGAAATACACCTTCTAGACCCAGAACCTGCTACTGAGTTTGCACTCAGCAATGGAGTTAGGCTCTGTTAATTAACGCTTACAGCTTTCATCACACTCTCACAGTTTAAAGTCAACAAATACATTTCAGACTTCAACTGCATAATTCTGACATAGTTCCCTCAATAGAGCAAAGAATATAAACACATCCACAAACCGATCAGTCATTTACATGATTTCAAGGCCAGCTCTAGGGTGTCCTGTAAGGAAAACATGCAACACTTACTTATCAATATAGATTGCATTAACAACAAAATCCTATGCAATAGTGGTTAAAGCTAGCCAAATTCTGGAGGGTTACATCAAGGATAAAGCTTGACTATTTTTTTTCCCCCAGTCTCCCTGTCTGGATTTATAAACACCAGGTTACCCAAAGGCTCTCTGCCTTCAAATAATCAGCTAAAAGAGGCTGACTGTTAGTTTTTGAGATCATTCAGCAATCAGCCATCAGGACAGAATGGCTGTCCTGCTGAGAAAGCTACAAGAGGAATGGATTTATATCATGTTTTCTGACTGCATGCATTTGGCTATGTATTACTAACAACAGATTAATCAAATAAAGCATATACAGGACTTGTTAATTAAAGTGAATGCACAGTTCACATGCATCAGCACATGAATATTTGCCCTAAGGAGCACGAAGGACAGCAGAACAGACAACAGACGCCAGGCAGCTCTCAGACTCATAAAACAAGAATTCCTTTGGCCATACTTACAGAATCGGTTAGTGCCCAACTTCTGTCCCTCTTTTTCTTGCTAAAAGTGAAAAAGCAGCAACATTGCTTTGTACTGTTTCTTTGGGTGCTGACAGGAAGAAAGTCCTCAGGAGAGACAGAGCCCCCAGCACCTTGCATGCCTCTCCCCCTCGCCCAGGTCCCCTGCACCCACAGAGCCACACTCTCCCTGCTCCAGGGCAAGGCAGCTGCATCCCCCATACTGCTGCTCGTGCAAGCGCCCCAACACTGAGAGGGGCCTGAATGAGGCCTAACGCTCAGAAAGTATCAAGCCTCCTTTGTCCTGCAGCCTCCTGATTATCTGTTCCACCTGCCCCTGTAGGGTGGAAACAGGCATCAATAGAAAAGCCACCGCAGTGCTTAAAGCTATTCCCTGACTGAGCTGTATGCTGGTGGGTGGGGGCTGTTCCTTTCATGACCTAATTTCCTTCTCAGGTCCCTACTCCCTGATTGCTACTAACCTTTTTTTGCACCAAGCCATGCACTGATAGAATTCACCTGCTTGCCTATCAGCCAGAACAAAGCTGATTTTTGTTTTTCCACAGGCAGGGAGTTTTCCAGCATGTGTTTGTTGTTTAGGAGCAGGAGACGTTCCAACCCAACCCAGCTACTGCAGGTAGTAACGCTAATGACTTACAAATGTTTTCAAGTACAGTAAGCAAGTAAAACAATTCTGATAAATGCAACCCAAAGTTCATATCTGTGTTATTGAGATGCACAGAAGGGAAAGGGAATCGTTAAAGAAACAGATGAGGGAAAGAAGCAAAGACTCTTTAACATCGCTCCATCCAGTTTATCCACATCCTCATAATTAAAGATTATGCAGTAGTTTGAAGATGGTAGAACTGTAAAACAGAACAGAAGCATCAGACTTACGGGCTTTTGGCTCATTCCAGGTATGAGCAACAGTCTGGAAATAATACGATATTAATTTTTCTTTTTTTGCGAGTATTTTCAATCCTGTCTCCAACTCAGAGACACCTTCAGTAACACTAAGACACCTTCAGTAACACTTGTCTTACTAGAACTTTTTCTGTATATTCACCAGAGCACTGTGGTCAAAATGAACATAAGGCACAGAAATAGATGTGTAAAATGGACTACCCTGCATTGGGAGCGATACCATTGGTCAGGAGAAACTAGAAACTGCTAGCAGAGAAGTGAGCACTCCACAACAGAAGCCACTCCTGAAGCGCTGGAGAACTCTTTCGAACAACTAATGCCATTAACAGACCAGATAAATTCATCATGCTAATGACCTAACATAACATTGTCTTGCAGCAATGTTGCAGTTGCTACAAGTCTCCAGGTTCATTGGGGCAAAAAAATTGCCCACTGTGCAACCAGAAATGATACAAAAATTCTTCTATGAGAAACTATCCATGAAATATGAAAAGAAATGTTTAGAAAGATGTGGTAGTATAGTATCTTTGGCTTCTAAGTCTTGAACAATTAAAACAAACAATTATCTCTTAAAATAGGATCTGCTTTGTAACAAGTTTTGGTTGCTTCTGGGACACTTTTCTTCTAAGAGCTTCCTGTAAAGGCAGTTATGGGAATACTGTGTGCTGCTGGGGAAAAGTTTAACTAATTTATCTTGAATTGGGGTTGTTACATAACACTGTTGTTACATAATCCTTACCAAAAAAAGTTACCAAAGATCAATGGCATTTTAACCATTTCTTATGTAGATACTGGAATATTTTTACCTTCATTTAAAATGGTAGGCTGTGTTACATCCTTTTACACATGACAGCTGTTAAAATGCAAAGTATCAACACATCCATCAGAGGCAAAACATCTCGTTTGTGTATTCCCAAAGTAAAATGTAATGAACCACATGATGTATGTTTTTTAAATAACATTAATACCACCAGCATTAGATGAACCAACCACAAACATTAAACTGATGTCTGAAGTCCAAAGCAGAGTTAGAAAGTCAAGAAGGGAAAGGCTTGTGATTTTCTTGGGGGTGGTGGGGGCAGGCGGGGTAAGATAAGAATTCAGCACTGAGTAAAAACAAAGCCAGTGAACCAAAAGGATGGACAGTGTCCCTCGACAGGTATGCAGCATGGTTTCGGGACCCCAGGAAATAAGGTTCAAGTGAAAATTGAGTTTGAGCCGCCCACAGAGGTAGAGATCTGATCATTAAACCAGCACTTTTTGTCCAGATAGCCTCTCTTTCCAGCCTCATACAATGAGCAATGGAAATTAATATTGTACTAATTCTGTACTTTGACAAATTATGTGCTGAAGGAAGCAATTGCTTTCAAAAATAAATATTTTCCTGTATAACAAAATTTACCTTTCTTTTCTTCCAGTGACCAAAGCAAAGCAGCAGTTATTTCCATGGTCTTCCTTAGGAGGAGAATTGAGTACCTCAGGAAAACAAGTTCTTCCAACAGCTGCTGACTTTAGATTTTGGTCTGTATGCTACTCGTGCTACTCTATGCAAGAGTGTACAGTACACGAATGGGTGCACAGTCAAAGGCACCTGTTTGGTCAGTGATTAATTCCTCATCTTTTAAACAGGAGTACTGCAGGCACAGCAGAGAGCTAAATGCCTGCTAGTCAGGAGAAAGCCAACAACAACTAGCAAGGTGACCGTGTGCTGCTTCCCTACTAAATACCTGCAAGATCCTGCTACCTCCAACCAAAGGCAAGCCTCCAGCACCCAAGGTAAGCCCCTTGCCTCCAGGCTGATGGCCAGCTGCTTCTCTGCACCCTTTTGCCGGGATGGCAACAGCAGGGGAGGTTGACAAGACCCTGAAGGTGTGCAGTCCTGCAGCCACAGTGAGCTCTTTGCCCCTTCCCAGTGTGGCAGCAGGCTCTCTGCCCCATGACTGCAGATCAGACTTCTGGGTGTCTCTTCTGGGTATCTACGCAGTGCTGAGACAGAAACACCAGCATCAGGTCACCTCCCGAGGGCCTTACTCACCACCTTCTCACAAATCCACACCTCCAGAGGCACTGTCCTCGTTCAAAAAGGGAAGTGACGTAGTGTGCCATCCGTGCACATCACCGACCCCTCAGAGGTCAACACATTGAAGTTGCACACTTGGTAGGTACGTACGATCTCCTGCACCTCCCTTGTTTTCCAAGGGAGGGTTATCAAGGTTAGGCCATTTGGAGAGTGGGGGATGAAGGGTAATTGAGTGTTCACAGCCAGAGCTACACTGTGTGCAGATTCTCTTTGATTAATTTTGCCTTTTCTTCCTCCTCATTCCTGCAAAACCTCTGCAGTTTTATGAATTATCTCCAGCCATGATCTATCCATGGAACTGAATTATCCCTATGGTCTGTGTGTTTGTTTAATCCAGAATTTACTGGCTGCCTTCAATAAGAGTTTTGCCTGGCTATTAGTTGCAAACTCTTACATCCTGTAACACGGCTAACAGGGCTGCAGTCCCCGCTCTCGGTAGAGGTGATGGCCCAAGACAACAGCAATCAGCCAGGACACAGAAAGACAATCTCCACCCGACAGGAACACTGTGCAATGTGTTTGTGTTCCTGTCATGGCCTAACAAACATAAAGTAACTCAGCACCAAACACACAGCCCGTTAATTAGTTCCTCTTTTCCAAGGAAAGCTTTATCTTCTAATCATGTGTAAACAGAAAATAAACAGTAAAACACAATAGAGTACAACTATCCAGTTCACAGTACCTTCTTCTACAGACTTCAATTTAAAAAAAACCCAAACAAAACAGACACATTTCTTCTTCAGGCAGCTCCTGTTCCACCCTTGGATGACCTGTTTGAGACTGTTAATGTCCTTTTTGCTGGGGTCACAGCAAAGCAAGGCCCTACTGTTACTTTTTCCCAATGCTTTATAGCATGTGATACTTTCCCTTTAACCAGTTTTGAGTTGCTGCCCAAGAAAAACAACTCCTTCTGCTAACAATTAACGAACAACAAAAGAGAAGCCCGGACTAGTTGAGCAAATGTCTTATCAAAATGTTTCTGACAATGTTGTGGTGCTTCAGCAGATGGCCTCCACTGCCAGGCTGAGCGCAGATCCAGCAGAGCCAGCACAGGTCCAGAGAAGCTGCAGGTCCTGGCTTTGGGAGAAAAAGCCTCATACCTTTTGCAAGACTAACACAAGTTCAGCAACCTATCTCATTGCCTCCCTTTAAGTTTCAACTGAGAAAAGGTAGGTTTTCCTTTTCTGAAGTGTGTTCCTCCATCCTGTTTTGTTACGATTTTACAAAGCGAATTGAAATTCTTTTTCGGATGGCAAGTATTTTACCCAAGTGGTATTACAGTGGGACATGCAGCTACCTCTCAGGCAGGATCATATGCAAAGCAACCACTACAGCTTTATCCTGTCAGCCTTGCAGAGCTTTCAAAACCTGACACAACAGTCTAATATGATATCCTTTTTGTTTTCTTCAAGACTGTTGTAACATTCTACATAGATTTCCCGGTACTATTGTAGCAACAGGGGGAGAATTTAATTAAAAAACATGACATTTAATTAGAAAACATGACATTGTCTGACACAGAACAGGCTCTTCCATGAGACAAGAAGGAACATAAAAACTGGGGACTGGCAGCTGTCCCAGTGAAGAGCTACGCAGTCACATTTATTGGTTGGCTACTGCGTGATCTCCGATGTTGCAGCAGCTCTTCATTTTGCAGGTTCATTCTGAACAATTTATTGGAGAGTTTTTATCCTGTTGAGGCCAGAAATGAAGGAAGCGTAATGAGACAAGGAATCAGTGGCTTTTTAAAGTGTTGGGTTCACTTTGGCTCTTTTTGATAGGCTATGGCACTCAGTCAGAGAGTAATGTTTCTTACTGCTGCAGTGCCATGCTGCCAGGAGAGACATGGTCCAAAGATAAGGAAGTATCATAGTTCATAGAGTCATAGAATCATAGCATCATAGAATCGTTTGGGTTGGAAAAGAACTTTACAATCATTAAGTCCAACTGCAAACCTAGCATTGCCAAGTCCACCATTAAACCATGCCCCTAAGCACCACATCTACACATGTTTTAAACATCTCCAGGGATAGTGACTCAATCACTTCCCTGGTCAGCCTGTTCCAGTGCTTGACAACCCTTTCCATGAAGAAATTTTTCCTAATATCCAATCTAAACCTCCCCTGGTGCAACTTGAGGCCATTTCCTCTTGTCCTATCACTTGTTACTTGGGAGAAGAGACCAACACCCCCCTCGCTACACCCTCCTTTCAGCCTTGTTGAACCTCGTACAATTGGCCTTGGCCTGTTGATCCAGCCTGTCCAGATCCCTCTGTAGAGCATTCCTACCCTCAAGCAGATCAACATTCCCGCCCAATTTGGTGTCGTCTGCAATCTTACTGAGGGTGCACGTGCTCCCCTCATCCAGATCATTGGTAAAGATATTACACAGAACTGGCCCCACCACTGAGCCCTGGGGAACACCGCTTGTGACCATTTGCCAACTGGATTTAACTCCATTCACCACAATGGAGTTGTGGCCATCCAGCCAGTCTTTTACCCAGCAAAGAGTATGCCTGTCCAAGCCATGAGCAGCCACTTTCTCCAGGAGAATGCTGTGGGAGACGGTGTCAAAGGCTTTACTAAAGTCTAGGTAGACAACATCCACAGCCTTTCCCTCATCCACTAAGCGGGTCACCTTGTCATAGAAGGAGATCAGGTTAGTCAAGCAGGACCTGCCTTTCATAAACCCATGCTGACTGGGCCTGATCACCTGGTTGTCCTGTCCATGCTGCATGATGATGGCACTCAGGATGATCTGCTCCATAATCTTCCCTGACACCGAGGTCAGACTGACGGGCCTGTAGTTCCCCAGATCCTCCTTCCGGCCCTTCTTGTAGATGGGTGTCACATTTGCTAACTTCCAGTCAACTGGAAAATTAGTTAAAATGTGACATACCTGGGAATGTATGAGACAATGGAGGTTGTCTCCAGCTGTAGTGCTGTGTTTTCTGACTGAAAATATAAGTCAACATTTACCCACAGATATCACAGCGGGAAAATGAATCATGCCCAATAATGAGAGTAAGCAAAAAACCTGTCCTAGGACGACCATTTCATAAATAAATGTTGACTTTTTCTGGGCATCTCCATGATAAAACAATTAATTATAGCTTAAGAAAACACTGACATTTCCAGTTTAACAATGTGTGTACACCAAACCTTAAATTTACACAGTATGAGCGGCAGATGAGAAAACAATGTTTGTTTGCAATCTGAGACGCTTTTTGATCATTCTAGTTGGAGCTCAGGTGCTCCCCTCCTGTCCCTAGCTGTACCCTTCCCTGCCAATAATTGTGCTCCTAAGATTGCTCACACATTTCATGCTAAACAGAAAAGAAGGACTGCAGGGACAGGGACTAGAGAGTAATCACAAAGACCCCGCACACTGCCTTCATCAGGATTACTGCAGTATTATTCTACTTGTTTTATGGGCCTCATGAGTATCGCCTTTTTCCCTGGACACAGGCCCAAGCAGCAAGGAAAGAAGAAAGGTGGCCTNAGCAGAACGCAGAAAGGTGGCGTACACACAGGTTAAAGAGTGAGAGAGAGAGAGAGAGAGAGAGAGAGAGAGAGAGAGAGAGAGAGAGAGAGAGAGAGAGATTGATTTATAAAACCGGAGGGGTAGAATTATGTGAGAATGGAAGGCTTTGTGAAAAGGCATGTATCCTCACTTTGTGGGCAAGTTTCTTATCCTCTAGATCATTACATAATTGCCCACAATTGCCCACACCTATAATGTGACAGCAGGCAAGGCTTTGGTTTCTTGTACAGGCTGTTAAATCTCCGAATGATTCACTATGCCCTCTGTGGAAAAAGGATACTTACTATTCAACCTCCTAATACATGTTTTTTGAAAATCGGATTGTTTCTGAACACTTTGCATATGAAAATTGCCACGTATTAAGTTGACTTGCACAAAATAACTGAAAATAACAGGACATAACCTGCTTTCTTTTCTTTCCAGGAACCTTACACATAGTGTTTAGGACTTGTGTGAGAAATAGATGTGCATTTCTTCACACTTAGTACATTGCATATTTCAGTGAGATTTATGAAGGTGGTTCAATTTTTCACAGAGTTCATTACAACACTATGCTCATATTGGCATAGGGGCTGAAGCCAGCAATACTGAACTCAGTTTTATTTCTCTTCTGAAAACTATGGCCATGTGGTTTTTGTGAGTGTTTTTTTGTTTGGTTTTTATTTTTAAACCAAGGTTCAAGGACTATTGACTTAATTGGTCTTCAGTTCAGGATTATGATTAACACCAGGTAGCAACTATGAACACTTTCAATCTTTTGTCTGCGCTCAGCCAAGTTCTGTCATTTTAATCAGAAGTCAGTTGTTTGAGCACTAGACAGCATACCACACTTATCAAAGTGTAAAATCTGTTTTGGAAGGCTAGAATGACCCTGAGAACCTGCAATATAAAAAACTACACAGGCTTCATGCCAGAGGTGTCCAGCACATGAACAGATAAAAACAAATGTGTGCTAGCATTGGCTGACTGCTGTGAGTTCACAGACCCTCATCACACAAAATCGCTTCCCTTGAGAGTACAATTGTACTGAAGCATAAAATTTGTACTAGGTGCTTTACATATATTGAAATGCCCCTAATCATCTGTGAAAAAAACCCAGTAACAAAGGCAATGTCAATCTGACTGCTGGATATGTGGAATAGTCTGGAACAAAACCTTTATAACAGAGAACACACATCTTCATCCCAGAGTAATAACCCCAAAATTGTTCTTACATTCCCTGGTTGTTGTTATCTCCAGAACAGTCACATTGGCAGAAAGACCCATCGACCATTATTATGAAAATGAACATTAGCCTTTTCCTGCTAATAACAAAGAAAGAGTGAATTGGTGGAGACAGCACGTATTGTTGCAGTTTTTCCACAACTGTTGCCCAACCCCAGCCAGAAGTCTGAAGAACAGTAGAGAAAAAAAATAGTGCCTCATATGTGCAGCTATAGATTGGGGAATGGAACCACTTTTTTTTTTTCTTTTACAGTTAGATTAGCCTAGCTCTGTTTATTGGCTTATTACTTGCTCCCCTCTCATTGTCACGTAGGTGCACAAAATGACAACAATTTCAGACTCTCCCCCAGGAAAGAAAGGAACTTGTTAATTGAAAAACAGTAACACAGACACTCTGTGTGTCCCTGGCACTCAAAACAAACAGGACTAAAAGTCCAGTAACATCCCTTTACTTGGAGATGATAAGCCAACACAGTGACTGACAGAATTAGTTTACAATAGCCCATAAGCTCCTATCTGTACCACTATGCTGACTGCCTGATGACTCTCTGGAGAACATGAGCAGCAAATTCTCTTCAAGTTCTCACACTACTAGAATGTGATGACCCAACATATTTTTTTTTTTCTTTTTTAGTATACGTTGGCTCTGGAAATGCATTGAATGACCATTTTACAGTTTGTGACAATATATGTATAGCGTTGACCTGTCTACATGGTGAATGAAAAA
>VYZW01000280.1:4525-42690 GCA_013401315.1 Balaeniceps rex
CATACATTCAGCTCCCGGCCTGCTGATCAGGTATGACTGACACTGCAGCTGGATGAAATGTTACTCTACATCATTGGCACAAGCAACTCTAGTTTCCTGGGAAACAAGTGCCTTCGTTAGTGCTAAGACTGTATTGTAGGCAACAAACTATTCTTGCCGTTAGTGAGTAAGCATCTTCTATTACATAAAAATAGAGCCCTGCAATTTGGGAGAAATTACTACACACTGAAATATTGAAATGATGGATAATCTGCAGTGTGAGAGCTTTTGAGTTCTGGTTGGGTGAAGTAGATGCAGGAAAAACACATTTGTAAAGGAGGAGGAAAAAAACCCACATTTCTGGAATACTTGTAACTATGGGTCTGAGGGGTAAAAATTAATAAAAATAATCTGCGACTTGCAAATGTTCTGGGTATTTGCACTACTGTTCTATTTCAAATGCTCGTAACAGTTTATGAATTCAAAGACATATTTCTTTTTTTTATTTTCTGTTACAGATCTGGAGTCCTTACAAACAGCCTGACTGCACTGGGGATCTGGATGGTAGAATTGAGGATGATTCGCGTTGCCTCTACACTCACGAAGAGTACATCAGTCTTGTGTTGAACAGCGGTAGTGGTTTGTCCCATGATTATGCCAACCAGTCAGTCCAGGAAGATCCACGGATGATGGCCTTTTTTGACTCTCTGGTGCGCCGGGAGATCGAGGGCTGGAGTTCTGACTCAGACAGCGACCTCAGTGAGAGCACAATCCTGCAGCTCCATGCAGGAGTAAGTGAACGCTCTGCTTACAGTGAGTCAGAGTCCTCTGCCTCTTTGCATCACTCCCCACCACATGTGGCTGAAGAGTCTGATGAAACTGCCTATAACTTAAGGGCCTTAAGATCAGCTGAATCCCCCTCAGCCAGAGAAGACATGGCTTCCCGTCAGCAGAGGCTCTCTGCACTGAGAAAGTATCAGGATAAACGTCTCCTGGCCCTTTCCAATGAGTCTGATTCTGATGACAATACCTGCGAGGCAGAACTAGATACAGACCTTTTCCCACGGCCACGGTCCCCAAGTCCTGAGGACAACGAATCCAGCAGTTCCAGCAGCAGCAGCAGTACAGAAGATGAAGAGGAACTGAATGAACGACGCACATCTATGAGGCAACGCAATGCACTGAGGCGCCGACAGAAGGTGCAAAAGGAGGAAAGGACTAGTACTAACACGGAGAATATGACCCCCTACATAGGTGAGGATATCTATGATTACCCCCAGATCAAAGTAGATGATCTATCTTCTTCTCCAGCTTCTTCGCCAGAAAGGAGTTCAGCCAACAAAGAAGTTCTCAAAGAAAGGACCTCTCCTTGTTCAGACAGTGAATCAGTGGAGAGAAAGATTTACAAAGCTTACAAATGGCTTCATTATTCTTACATATCATATTCAGCTAGTAAAGATGGTGAGTCCTCTAGAGGAGATGGGGAGAATGACGAAGGGAAACCAGGAACTAGTGGAAGGCACAGTACAGCACACTTGCTAAATAAGGAAGATGCTAGGAACTTGAGTTCAGCAGTTCCTCACGGTTCCCCAGCTCTTTCTACCGAAAGCCACAACAAAGAAACTTTAAAAGAATGTGGCTTGATAGAAAATTCTAGTAACGGTCAAGCTTATGAATGTGACAATCAGCGGAGGATGGAGGGTCAAGAAAACACATCTGAAGACACTAGCAGTGGAGGTATAGAGCATTCTTTTGAGACTAAAAAGCTCAATGGAAAAGCTAACTGCAAAGGGCTAAATAGTTGTACTGAAGAACCGTGCATTCAGACTGCAGGACTTGTGGAACAGAAAAATAGTCAGAACTGTCAACCAGCATCAAGCCATCACCCACTGGTCCCTCCGTTCTCCACTGTTGC
Source organism: Balaeniceps rex (assembly GCA_013401315.1). Classification (NCBI taxonomy): domain Eukaryota; kingdom Metazoa; phylum Chordata; class Aves; order Pelecaniformes; family Balaenicipitidae; genus Balaeniceps; species Balaeniceps rex. Next base: position 6,420 of record VYZW01000280.1, read on the forward strand.
CATCTGTAGCATGTCGGGTCACTGCTCCAGAAACCAGACTGATGACAGTGAGGAGAGGAGCCTCGACACCTCCTGTGTTAACCACAATAACGGCCACTTGCATCTTCGCCCGTCATGCTTCAACAATGGACAGAGTTTTGGAGAGCAGGAGACGGTGACACAAGGACTACAGGTGCGCTCAAATGCAGATAATGGCAACCTTGTACAGATGGGTGTGAGCTTGCACAAAGACTGCCGCCTGTCTGAAATGGACTCTAACAGCTACAATGTGAGCACAAGAGAGGCTACTGCTGACTTGCATCCTACGGGCAGTGAGAGTACTCAATCTCTTGGAGGACTGAAAAGACACAGAGCGGAGTTGGAAGACGCAGATTCAGAGAGTTCATCCTTAGAAAAGAAGTTAAAAACATGATAAATGCAAATGTCTGTCGTAGCGTGCACTCTCTCTCAAAAAAAAAAAAAAAAAGGAAAAAGAAAGTATTAAAGGCACATAGAGCTTGGGTCTGAAACATTGCGTTTGATTCTCCATTCCATTCTTCAGTGGGTCTGTTTTAGATTGCCAATGGTTCATGCTGTATAAAAATCCAACTTACTCCTTAATGAGACTGAGTCTAGTGTACCCATACAAGGTTCTGTTTAAAGTAAATCCTTATTAAGATGGTTGACTGAATTATTCTTGTGTGAACATGTGTCGTTTGTTCAACCAGCCAACCAGGATGACTGCTTTAAGTTTTAATTGTTGTTCTAAGAAGGAATTTTTCCATACTGACACTTATTACACATTACCAGCTGAAGAATGATTGAATTAGATCACACTGGTGGTAGCTTGGGATGTGTTTCTTGTTGAGAAAAACAGGGAAGAAACCTTTCTGGGCCCTTTATTCTGCTTCAGAAACTAAAGAAATGCAACCATTAGGGAGGATATTTTCAGAACTGAATGGTATCTTTAGAGATGATACTTCATAAAGCACTTGCTTCTGATACAGTTCAGTGACATTATTTTTATGCCAACAGAAAAGCTATAGGAAATGAGTCTTTTTCAAAAATCAACTTTAGACTGTTCCCATGGTGACATTGAATTTTGTGGGTTTTTTTAAAAGAACTGCATAACACAGTGTCATCACTATACTAAAATGTGATTGTTTGGCAAGAGGAAGGTATTATGCTGGAGGCCTCACTCTAACCAAGGGCTATTAAAAATCAGGCATTAAAACATGCCTTTCTGTGAGCTTAACACATAGAGATTCTTTTTCATTATTATTATTATTATTTATTAAGAATATGGTTCTGAGTGTTGGGATGTATCTTGACTGTGCCCTCCCCGTCCCCCATGTGCGTACTTTTGGGAGGCAGTAGGCCAAAGAGAAAATAGTGGAAGGATGGATAGTGTAACTGATGCATGTTAACAGCAACACTTGGTAAAGTCTGAACACTGCTTTTTTAGCAGTTTTCTTAGCTCAAAATTGGTTGGCATTGGAGATCAGGGTTGGTTTCCCACCACTGTGCTGCAAATATTTAAAACTGCAGATGGGTAGGTGGATTCAACAGAGTTGTGTGTGTGTGGGAGGAGCTTCAGAGAAACGTCCCCGTGTGTGAGGATGCTGGGACTCCAAGTCCAGCAATGAGACCTTAAGCAAGAGCGTAGCTCTGGCTGCCAGCTGCCATGAACTGGCGTACTGTTCAGGTGGACGAAGTCCTTTCTTGCCTGGGCTCTGTTTTTAATGGAGTATCTACTGAGTCCTCTCAGTTCTGGCATGATGGAATTGGTAGAATTGCACTTGCTACCCTAGCAACAAGGTAAGAGGAATCGGTATGTGAAGGGAAAAGAAACCACCTGTTAAAGACACGACGGCTATGTGTGTGTGGCTTGCGGTGCTGACAACAGAAAAAGAGGCTGCTTTTGACCCCAGTAATTGTCACAGGCTTTCAAGCCCAGTACTGAGGAAGGGCTAGATTATTTTAAGGTATAGGAGATTTTTGCTTTTGATATGACTCTAGCAGTGCACTGCTGTAGAGCACTGGTCTCAGAATAATTATTTCATATGCACAGCTACCCAGTACCTGGAGAAAGAAGGACGAAGCCCTGTTAAAACATGATGAAAGTGAAGGAGCGCTTCAGAAGGGATGCTGGGAGGGAAAGGTATGGGAGGGAGCGAAGAACACAAGCTGAAAAATTTTCTTACAACTACTGTGTGCCATAGGCTGTTTGCCCACACGTGGTCAGCTTTGCTAAGTGAGAACTTGGAATAAGCATACGATGTAGTATTTAAGAAGCATGTAAGATGGCTGAAAGGGAAAGGGATGTTTTCAAACACGAGGGAAAGTGGCAATAAGAACAAGCCAATACATTGTTACCTTATTGAAAAAAATTGTTCTGTACTGATTATATTTTAGATCACTGCAATCAGGATCACTATAGAAGTGTTCTCCTTGGTTGTATGAACACCTTACTGTAAATGCTGGGTTTTAGCCAAAATCTCAAGGTTGCTGAGTCAAAACTTTTTTATTAGTATTTTATTTTTTAAAAGTTCTTTACATTGGAAAATTTTCTCAGCTGTCAATTCTTCAGCCTTCCTCTGGAGAATGCCCAGATTGCTGGTGAATGAGCATCTCCACACTCCTTTGACATGGTCATCTTTCCTCAGTGTTTTCTCAAATGCCTTGTGGTCTCACTGGTTCTTTTGTGTGTTTTCAAAAGCGGAATAAAAGCTCCTGGGTTTGGTGTTAACGCTCCTCCACAGGCTCTGGGCATAAAGGTTTGCCGTGGTTTCCCCAAAGACAGCCTCCCGTGCTGTCTGCATGCTTGTTATTTCTAGTTTCTGTCAAGCAGGAGGAGGAAGGTAGGCTGCGATCTTAACCTTCTGTTCACAGGAAATTTCAGTGTGCACAAGAACTGTAGCTTCCGAATCAGTGGGTTCGCCTTCTCACATAGATAAATGTTATTGGCGCTAGGCAGCTGCATTATTGGGAAAAGACCAAAAAAAGGCAGGCAAGCAGGCAGCAGCATGTCTGCCGCAGGTAGCCAAGAATGAAAAGAGCTGCTCTTTGTCGGTTGCTTTGTCACTGATCCCCTGTGCCTGCTCTCTCTCCCCTGCGCTGGGTTGCTAACCGTGCTTTGTGCCGGCAGCTTCCTGGGCTGCTGGATCTGAGCCTTGCTGTATGCTCGGGGTTGTCACTCCCCGTTTGTGGGCAAAGCGAGTAAGCTGTTCAGTGGAAAATCTTACAAGTTTATCTGAAGAGATTTCACCTTTTACAATAGTCTGTGCCATGTACTTAGAAACGAAAAGGTTGTGTAAATATTGAACTACCTTGTGAGTTAGCCACTATTTACTTACCACGCAACTTGTTATGGCAGGAAATTTGCGAGGCCAGGTTGTACAATTCATCTCCAGAAAACCTTATTGGTGGGAAAGAAAAACTCTACCTTACTGTGAGAGAGTCAAAGCTGACTCTTCCTCTGAAGCAGGCAAGCATGAGGCTTTTCTGGACTGGGGTATTAATGGCTTTCAAAGATGCAGGAGGATGTGAGATCTATCAACCAAAGTTCTCCTGGGGTTTCTCCAGCTCCCAGGTGATCCTCTTACCAAAGCTGGCGAGTCTTGTCCGAGGTGAGTGGCTCAGTGGAGATCGTGCTTTGCTGTTGAGGAGCAGCTCTCTCTCGCAGACAAAGCACACACAGAAAGATACAGCTGCCTTGAGAAGGGAAGAGCACAGGGTTCTGACCATGGCCATGCCAGTTGTTTGCAGTATGTTCTGAAATCCAGCCTGTCTCAGCTGGAGTAATAATTGGGAAGGACAACTTATTTCAGAACCTTTTCTCCAAAAATTGCAGTGGATTTTTTCCCCCCTAAGTTTTGTAATAGAATAAGTGATTGAAACCTGGTCCTAATGTCTGTTCATAAGCCATGTCACTTTGTAGGTAGAAAACACTCTTCCTCAAATATTTGAAGAAGATAAATGTGGTTAGGTCTACTTCTGAGCTCTTGTACTTTCCTGCATTGTCACATCCTAGTGAACATAGAGGTCTCTTGCTCACTGTGGCCATCAGAAGCTGATGTGGCTTGAGATTACTCAGGACTTGGGATGCTTTCGTTTGCAGTTATAATTTATTTTGCTGTTTGTGGACAAGAGCAAGACAGGATTTTTGTTATTACTTCATTGAGTTAAAACGCTCCGTGTCTGTGAGTTTTCATCTCTCTTTACAGGCTGTACTATTGAGAGAGGTACCCTTTACACCTGATGCTTTCTCTCATTTTCACCCACTCTCATTCTCCAAATGTCTTTGCCAGACCTGGGAAGCTCAGTGCTCTGCTGCAGGGTCCGCAGAGTAATGCAAATAGCTGGAACAACTGAATTACTATATGCATATGCACATAGTTCTTCAGGAATTTTTTAATAAGCTAATGCTAGCACATAGATAATTTATAAAACACATGAGCATGCTCCTGCAGCTGTGTCGGGGTGCACTAATTAGCCCACCTAATGCTGTACCACTATGAACAAGAACTCTGTTTCAAACACCTACTGAGAAAATGGCAAATTTTTGGGGGGCAGGGGGAAGAAATGCCACCAAAAACCCCAACAAAAAACCCCACTGGTTATGGCAGGTGCTAAGTTTGCCAAAGTTTCCTTCAGTGGTTGTGCAGGTCAAAAGAAGTGAAATCTCAGAAGAGACGTCGGTGTGTTGTGTTGTCATAGGAAATAAGCGATCTGAATTTGATGTTTGTACTCTGCCTGATCCAAGGACTTGAACTTGGGTCTCCTGCCTTTCACTTGAGTGTCCTAAGCATCCTAAGCATCAGCCTATTGCATTAGTCAGGAGTGGGCTTTGTTCTTCTTTTGTCTGAAATGCAAAGGGGAAAGGAAATAGAAACAGTTCCACAAATACTGGAGCAGGGCCTTGAGCCCAGCTCTGCTGGTTTATAGTTTGCTGAGAAAATGCTAGAGGATTCTTTCTCCTTCGCCACCTCATGTCATCTTTGGTCCAGAGAGCGAGAGGGAGATGCTGACCCAGCCTTGTATGCATCCCATTTGTCTTGAATATGGGAGAATTGTCCTTTCCAAAGTGGGCAGAGTGTCTGTGATTTTTTTTTTATTATTTTCCTGTAGACATGTAATACCAGCGTCCTAAATGAGTGCCCAAGCCAGTGAGCTGTTTGTTCTGGGATATGGCTGGCAGGGTCAGCTTTTCTGTCTCATGAATATTTCTCTGTTCAGTTCTGGTCTCAAGTATTAGCCAACACCTACGCAGCGCTGGAGCTGCTGCACAGATGTAGGTTGGCATCGTTGCTGCTTTTAGAGCCTATTGGAGTTGCCCCTTTGCTGAAGCTGCCATTTGCAGCTGTTTGGAAGTACGTGGTGCGAATGAGTAAAAACATTCTGTATGTTCCTATAAATAGCCAAAACCGCCTGAATTTGAACTGTTGATGGGGGACCAGGTCCTTCACAGCCAGATGATGCCTCTGGCTGTATGCCTAACACTTTTGTGATCGGATGCTACAGGAGTTGCTCGGTTTCTAGGTAGACTCTACCCCTGGGAGCACATTACTGTGAGCCAGTGGTCTGCAGCATTTTACTTCACAAACCACAGCCGCTTATAGCAGCGTTAACAGCTGAAACCACCAGCTCCTATGTACTTACAGGGTTTGCGTTCTGGTCACCTCAAAGTGGTCAAACCATATGCTCTTTGAGAAGGTCTTGCGTCTAAGTATCCTGCTTCCAGAACAAAGACTAAAAGGGTCAAGCTCTGCTTTTCTGAAACAAAACTTGCTTCAAGGAAATCGTGATGCATCTTTTTAAAGTGCTTTGGCTTTAGCTCAGCATTTAAGGTTAAATACTCATGAGATACATTTTGAACTCTTTAAAATGTGGATGTATGGCAGAAAGAAAAATGGCATGAGCTTCAGAACTGAATTCTGTCAGGGAATGGGAAAAGAGTTGAAATGTATTTAAAAACAAGCAAACAAAAAAACCTCCATACCCTAAATACCAATTAGGTTCTGAATAAAAGTTCATCACCTGCTTCTCAATCTGGCTGCTAAAAGCCTAAGCAGTTCTGTTAACAAGAAGTGACTTACCACACTTGAGCTTGGACAGCTGAAGATCACTGATGTGTAGAAGCCGAGAAGCCACAGCCGTGCCTCACAGCACGCTATGAACGGGCCGACCATGGGTGCGTTACCCCGTAGGGATCACGTCTTCGGTCTGCAGCCTGCAGGGAACGAAACAAATGGTTGTTAGCAGCAAGGTTGCCCCTGACTCTGACCGGCTGATTCTGCCTCTTCTTTTGTACAGCTGCCTGATTTAGCTTCGTATTGCCTGCGACATGCTGAAGAAAGATCCATAGAGAAAGGCACTTTGGTTTTAGTTCGTGTTTGCCTTTGGACCTTGGAGGGAAGTTTTGGGGCTACATTTCAGGGTGATCTTTATGCAGGCTATTAAAATGAGGAAAGAAAACGAATGCATCCTTGCAGGAGGAACAGAGAAGTCCAAGGCAGGAGCCTCCTCTAACTCACTCTTCCCCTTCCTGAGGTTTCTATGTCTCCTCGAGAAGCCCTGTACATTTTTCTTCTCTCTAGGATCTAGAGAGACTTGCACTGTTGGTCGCATAGAAAGCAAAAATGAAACTGTGCCCAGTTCAGGATGTCGCGATGCTCTTTGCTTCAATGACATTTCCAGTATATTACGGCCAGATCTGGCATTTCCTGGCTTGGATTATATCCTTGAATACAGTTTTCTCCAAAGCATGACAAAAGTCTGCTTCCCACCTATCTAAGCTTTGGAGGGAGAGAAAGGAAAGATGATCTGGGCTTTAACAGGCTTGGAATGAAAGGAAGTACGTGCTTCCAGCTGTTTATAAGCCCTCTCTAAACTCTCGGTATTCCCAAGGTTTGCCTTTCACACACGCCGACTCTGCCGTGCTATGCACTTACCTGCACGCAGGGAGGACAGCAGCAGCAGCCGCCCTGTATTTCCTTGTAATGCAGCGTGAGAACTGAGAATTGATTCAGTATGTCCTATGGGGCAGATCTCTAGTCTTTCCATAAAGAAGCTTTTTTTAGCTCGTACATGTTTCTGATGGTGTGGAAGACTTATTTTTAAGCTGGGAAAGTCTGTAGCAATGTTTTGAATTCCTAAACGGCTGACCGACTAGGATAATCTGTCTGAGCAATAGTCAAAGCAATTTACAGCCTTAGATGGAGATTTTTATTTACTTATGCATATTTTTAAAGTCAAAACTTTTGCAGTTTGTCACCCAATGCGAGGGCTCTTCACCTTTCATCTGCCGTGTATTTGGGTGTCCAGGAAGGGTGTATTTTCTCATTCCCTCCACTAATGATATAGATGCAAAAGATATAGATCTGTTGTGGCCCAGCTTCCCAGCAGTTAACGAACATGTTGGGACAGCAGATCACCTTGCTAGAGACGCACAAATTGCAGCAGACAGCAGGAGTAATGGCTCATGAATCATTTCGCTCTGCTCTTAAGTTGAAAATCTGCACAAACATCGGAAGGTTTCAGTCTGACTGACACATCTTGAGGTCTCCTGCTGCCGGGCCTGAAATACCTTTGCTGTTTCTACAATTTTATCCTGTAGTTTCCAAAGTGAGTGTTTGTTTCCAGCCCAAGGGCAGGTCTACTTTAGTCTTACTCCTGCCAGATGAAAATTATTACAGAACTTAAAGTGAGCGTATTGCTTAGCTGATTACATGTGTGAAGTTTAAACCAAATGAAATCCTCAGCTGATCATACTATATTATACTGCCTAAAAGAAAGGATTTAATCTGTGTACAGCTGGGGGGGGGGAATTAAACTGCAAACTCTGAGTGAGAAGGAGACCGATGTTTTCATGAGCAGCTGAGATCTGTTAGCATGAAACTGCTGCAGAAGGGAATCCTCTTCCCCGGATGGAGGCACGCAGTCCTGCACTCTTGGGCTTCCCATGGGAACCAGTTCAACTTCCGAAGCTGGTGGAAAGCCGATTAGGTTTCTCCTGGGTTAGCCTGTTTGTTCACTCGCGAGGAAAACCCCAGAAGGAGCAGCAGGAGGGTTTGGTGGGAGCCAGGCTGGAGGGGGGGTGCTCTGCCTCCCATCATCAGTGGGAAGTGGGGTGTTGCCCTCTTGAGGAGTGGTTTACTGGGGAGGGAGGGAGGGGAGGAGAGTCACTAGGACTCCATTTCCCTCCCTCGCTGATACTACTTGGTATGACACTCTTGGTTTTCACTTCAGGATGCGAAAACCCCATTTCACTGCTGCAGGTAGCAGGATATAACGTAGCTGTGGCTTCTTTCCCTCCAGCCCTGACTTCAAACCGTTTTAGGACATTTTCCTAGAAAGTCCAAAAGCCACACCAAGAGAGCTGGGTACTGGTGGCTTGCAAATGAGCTTGGGTTCAGGGGCAGTAAATGCAGTAATAAAACACGTATTTATAATTATAATAAATATATAAATATATAAACTGTGAAAAGGGGAAGTTCACTGCAATAAATATGAATTAGAACAAGGAAATGTGGGCATCATTATGATGGAAACAAAGGTCCTAAGGAAAAAAAAAAGGAATAAAGGGCAAGAAGGAGTGTTAAATTAAATGCAGATCAGAAGGAACCTGTTGTTTGCCCAAGATTAGCTGAAAGTGCAGTTTTTCTGCAGTAACACAGGGTGGGCAGCAGCGTGCAGCGGGTGTGCAGGACCCCTAGGTGAGATGCCCCCACCGCAGGAGAGCAGGTAAGCAGCTGCTGCTCTTGCTGGGTACCTGCAAATCACCAGGAGCAGATAATTTGCACTCAGGAATTTTCAGCTAACCACACAGAGAGGTCTCTGAACTGCTAATATAGCGGGGGGGGTTATTAATAAGCCTTGGAGCTCTGGGGGACTGGGAAGCAGCCATGGAAACGGGATGACCTAATTCCAGTCCTGTCGGCTTGCTTTCAGCGCCAGCAGAACGATGGAAGGCTTGATACGGGACAAGAGCTAAAAAAGAAGCAAGAAAATATCATCATGGCTAATTAATAGTGCAAACTGATAGGGAATGACATAGAAAACAGACTGTGGTGAGCTAAGGATATTTTATGAGCCTTCAGATTTGGCTGATAAACGTCAAAGTTGCAATAACGCTTGGGCTCCTGGAGAGGTGTTTTCAGTGTTGAAAGGTCCAAACGTTGTCTATTAAACCAGAAAAGCGTACGTTCGGTGCGTTCAGCGCTGGCTCAGTGATAGGTTTCCAACGTTAACCCCAAGCAGGGAACCATCAGAAACACTTCCAGCTGACAGCAGGGCCTGAAATGAGTTCTGGTATCTTTATTACTGATATCTTTATTAATATCGTTATTAATAATTGGGCAACACACACAAGCATAACTATGTCCTTTGCAGCCTATATTACAAGCAGGACAGGTACGCAGTGAGAAGGACCGGGCTCTTCAGCCTGTCATGGCCAGCAGCCTGCCCTGGTTCAGGCTCTGTTGCCTGGGGCACCCCAGAGAATCTCGGCACCCGTGGGCCCATACGAGAACTGAGCAAAAGATTTGGTCATGTCTATGTAGCACTTAGACATAGATGTTCAACAGCCCAAGAGCATCACCCGAGAAAACAGCACTGGGCCAGTGAACCAGTGCTGAACGCCCAGAGGTGCCATCATCAGCCAGGCTCAGCCTTGGAAAGGTTTGGTCTCGTTAGTCCTGACCCTCAAGTGACGGCCTCCACTGCACGTAGATCCCGTGATATCTCACGAGGCTGCCCAGGTGGCTCCTCCAGCTGTCACCCTCCCGGCCAGGCTGGGTTTCAGGTCACTGCTGGGGCGTGGGGCTGGATGCCAAGAGCAGGGTGGAGGGACTGACTGTGCTTGAGGCGTTGCACCGGGGGTTGCGTCCTTGCCGAGACCACCCCGGGACTGTGCCTAATGTGAGGGAACTGAATGCAGCGCAGCCTTCAGCCCTCCAGAGAGAAGGCAAAAGTGGAAAAACTGTTTTACGTATTCAGCTGACTCGGGTTGTTTTCATTTGCCTGTATATATTTATATTCTATGAAAACGTATAGCTATACGTTTACACACGTACATGCCACTGTTCAAACACGCTTGCTGTGGCAGCATCGGTTAAACCCCGAAGCCGCTGCCTGCTCACAGCGACGAGAGCAGAGCCGTCCTCACGCGCTGAACCGAAGCGCATGGAAAAGCTCCACTACTGCACTTGCAGACTATCTTGCAGGGTGGAGGAACCCCTGTTTTTTACATCCTCGATGCGATAAAAGGATCCGGTACTTGGAAGGCTTGGCCTGTCAAAAATTAAGTAGCTGATTTGTACAACACAGCGGTGAGATTCGAGGTGGTGAGATTTGAGGCAGCTCGATTGGGAGCAGCCTCCTGGTGGGTCAGGCAGGACCAATGAAGGGAAAATAGGGCTGATGCTGGCAAAGGAAAGCACCTTTGATGCTGAAGAACATGGATGTTGCTTGTTACCAGGGACCAAATAAGTGCTCATTTAGGCCAAACCTGGGCCTATTTCTCAAGAAAAAGAATAGCTGTTAGACAAAAGATAAATCGCAAGGCTGCTTCTCTTTGCTCTCACCTACCACTCGTGTTGGCTTCTTAACAGGCTTCTGCAAGAGGAAAGGTGTAAGTCCCAAGACGGCCCTGGCTGGTGGGAGCTGGTTATTGGAACGCTAGGCCTTGCTTCACCCCATCTTCTGACTCCGGGGGGAAAGGTGCGCCCACCTCGCCATGCGGACAGGCCACAGGTATCTCCTCCCCTTAGCGAAACGGTGCAGGGCTGGGGATGAGCTGGTGCGGGAAGCTGGCAAGTAAGAGGAGACCTAAAACCTGGATCTCATGTCAAGGCTGGAATAAGCATGGGAAAGGGAAACACACCCAGGGGACTTGGGTATGGGAGGGGTGCAGCCAGAAAAGCAGGAATTTGTATGGTTGAGGGATATAAAATGGGCAACTCGATGTTACCTTTTCCTAACACCTTTTAGGAAAATTAAATTAAACCAGACTCCAAGCAGTTTCAACAATCTATGCATTTAATTGCCATGCTGTTGATCACCTTGGCTGCTGCAGCACAAGTTAAAGCTGGGGGTTTCTCACAAAGAGAAAAGTTTGCACCCAGCGCTGTGGCTGGGTGGCTGCATGGTGCTGACTATTCTGCACCTTCTGTGGCCGTACCATGGAGATGTTAGCAGCACAGATGTTAGTCCCTGTAAATCTTGTATTAAACAGCCCGGTTTCCTGCTGGAAGTTAATGGTGCGATGCATAATGCTCTGCGGAGGTGAACCTTCACCTGCCTGCTGTACTGGAGAGGCAAGCAGAGAGAGGAGCTTCTGAAAAAGCATTTCAGGTAACGAGGCTGTGTGCATCCATCAGAAGCTACATTAAGCCCATGTGAGCCGTTCCTAAGGTACTGCAGCTGGCTGGTCCAGTCACCTGCCTTTTAGGTGAATGTAAAAGCCATGATTGCCTTGTGTACAAAGACAAAAGCCCCTTTCAGCCCATTTTCTTACTAAGGCAGGTTGTGATTCTTCTCTTTTGCAGTTTTTTTCCACCGTCCCCCCACACCTTGCACTGCTCAGCCCGTGCTCTGCCGAGCGGGCAGCTGGAGCCAGCCATGCTGGCAGCACCCTGCCAGATGGCAACAGGAGTTTCACCGGTGCTAAATGCTGACCAGATGAGGAGGTGGGAAAGAGACAGATAACAGCGCAAATTGACTGTAACATCATCGAATCCTGTCTCTGAGGGGCCCCCTCAGAGCACTGCACTGAGGCCATGCCACTTCTTGTTACTCCAGCCTCTAACTGATGTTTCCAAATCTGTGAACACAGACAGCGCTCTGGAGAACAACCCACGGGGTGTCCGGTTCTGTATGGCAACAGACTGAGGAAAGACGGGGCATACAGATACTTTGACTACAGAATCTCTTTTGTGTTATACTTGCACAGCAGTATTCAAACTCTTTGAGACGTAGTAAACTAATTCACTAAACAGTCGTGGTGATGTTCGCTAAGTTTATTATACACTTTGTTATCGGTTCATCTCTGAAAAGTAGCAGCTTGAGGATCTTTCTCCAAAAACTTGGATTTTGTTTAAGGTGGTACTTGACTACCTTCAACAAACTGAAAGGATTTAAGTTTCCTTCTCATGAAAAGTATGATGGGGGAGCTGATTTAATCAGTCAGAGAATTCATCACTGCATAAACAGAGGAAGAGGCTGAATTAGCGTTAGTGAGAGATCTATGAATCTTCCTGGATAAATTTTATTACTTAAAACTCAAAGAGCTGACTCTGGGGCCTGGCTTTTTCTCCTTAGCTCTGTAACATTTCCCAGTGGAGTGCTCTGTGATGACTAATAACTCAGTTGTTCTTCTTTTCTTAAATAAATCTAATTATTTTTTTTTCCATGCAGGAAATGGAATCAAATTATAGGTATCACTCATTCATCCTTTTATAACTCATGTAATATTAACAAGACAACGTCCTGCTGAAGAAAGCAGTGTGCTTGGCCCTGGGCAGTCGGTAGAAGAAGATGGAAGTATCTGATCAAATTACACAGCTTCCCAAAGAAATAATTTTTAGATTATGATGCTAATTACCTTCTCCTTGCCTTGTTCTGTCCAGGTTGTTCCTAGCCATGGAAAATCACAGTGGTGAAGGAGCGATGCTGGACAGGGGGATATGGCTGGTGCTGGGCACGAGGATGCCACCGAGGCAGTGGGCTGGGATAACCCGTCGAAGGAAGTACTTGGTAATCTCATGTGTACATTGGATTCTTCTATAGGGCTTAAAGCATGTCACCACATACATCTTGAATTATATATGAATAGCTGATTGGACATAGCATATCTGTGTAACCAGTGTTATCCACCCGCCTTAGAGCTGTCGGCTCCGCCAGATGGGAAACGTCTGCTCCTGCGCAGCCCGTCTGCGGTCTGTGTCTTCCTCCTGTGTCAGAGATCCCAGTTACTGCCAAACTGGTGTGGCCTCCGTCCCAGCAGAGGAGCTGGCCCTGCTGTAGGAGGAGGAAGAGCTCAGGTATGAGCATCCCACGGGGGAGAAAGGGCTCCTGTCCCTCCCTCCTTCCCTGGCCAGCCTCCCCCAGTGTTTAGTAATGTGCTGGCTGGGGGGGCAGGCAGCACCCCCAGAGCAGCAGAGAGCTGCAGCACGGTGGGTCTTGGACCACTGCAGTTACAGGTAGCTGGGGAGGGTGGCTCCTGGCTCTCTCCATTGCAGGGGCCTGGCTGGGGCCTGCTGAGAGGCGGCTGCTTGTGCTTTTACGCAGCTCCTGTAGTTGAAGTGGGAAGAGATGCGGACCGCCAGTGCGGCAGATCGGTGGCAGGGTGGGTAGTGCCAGCGTGTGCCATGCCAGCCCATGTGCGATGCTGGGTGAATGGTGTCGGTCCTCTCCTTCCCTTGGGCAGGCGGGCAGTGGATGGGGGCTCTCGTCCCCCAACAACTGCGTCGGCGTTCAGGTGGGTGCTGACCCGTGTGTAGGCACCCCTTTCACCCCAGACACTTTGCAGCCTGCATCCCACAGCACCGTCTGCCGCAGCCAACTGAGGGGTGGAGGGCTCTGCACTCAGGTTGGAGCGCACAGACTCTCTTGGGAAATAAAATATTGCTGGCCAAAGGTTGAGCCTGGGGACTTTAAAAGTGGGTTTGTGGTGAAGCAAGGCAGGGGCGGCCCTCGTCTCATGGAGGTGGACCCCAGGCACAGAAATGGGCACGGTCCAAGCCCCTCTCCTCACCTGTCTGAGGTGGATGCAGTCAAGAATAGAGATCCAAAAAACAGCAGAGATCTCCTCTACCTTCATTCCTTGTAAAAAGCTGCTAGCAGGTCCGTAAAGTGTACGTGCGGGACTAGGGCTGCCTGACCTACCTGCAGGGCCAGTGCCCTCCGCCGTGCAGACCGACCCCAGCTCCGTGCAGGGTCAGGTAGGGCACGCCACTGGCAGATGGGCTCAGCACCCCCTTCCCGAGCTCTTCTTTCGTAGTACCCAGCCCCGGGGAACTGACCTAGTCTGACCCCAGCTCTCTGTTTATTTCAAGTTTTATAGCTTTAGAAAGATTCCTATCTGATTATCTAGACCTACTTACACCCCACTGCTGTGCAGTAAAATTCCACCAGCGCTAAGCAATATTTCAAACAGGGACCAAACTTGCTGTCTGAGTTTAGAAGCTCTTCACTGTGTGGGAGCAGATCTCTCAAAACCTCTCTCGAATACTTGTCTTTTGCATCATGTCCAGAAAATTACGTGATCTGGACTTTTTTGGACTAGAGAAGCGTGAAAGCCACTGCCCATTTCCCTGGCCCTCTTCTCCACATGGGGCTAAACCCTCTACCCATGTCCCTGGCAGCTCTGGATAGCCTTGGTGATGATGGTGATGGCAAAGCGTTGAGGGTTTGTGAGTGAGGACATGCAGCAGGGAAACCACTTAAAGGTAGCTCTGTAGATCTGCTAAGAAAAGGGAGGGAATGGGGCTCTGGGGCTTTCAGGAGCCAGCTGCTACAGTTGTTCCCATCTCTGACTGGTTTTGCAGGTACTTTGGTGTCTCACCTCAGGCTCTGCTGGACAAATGTCTACAGTGCTGGGTTAAGAAGGATCTTCCTTTCTATATGAGGGGAAAGAATGAGAAGTCTGGGACTGGTAACCTTGGAAGAAGATTGAACACAACATAGGTCATGGTAGCTTGAGCCTCAGTGTTTATGAGACTCAGGAAACCTCACAAAAGGCCAACACTGACTTAAGGTACATGACAGTCTCGTGTCTGCCTGACCACACGGTTCTCCGATTCCCTCTGAACCGCCTCACTGGGGCTGCTGCCAGATGAGGTAGACCTCAGGCTTCAATCAGCATGACAATTCCCTTGTCCCTTCTGCTAATTGTTTCCCACAACCCTCCTACCTCCCCGGCTGCCAGCCTTATCAAAGAGGACAGGCTGGATAGGCTGCAATGGCAGAGCACCCGTTCCCCACCTGCAGGTCCCCCCCCACCTCTGCCATCACGGCTCCTTGGTGAGTTGACGTGAATGAAGTCTGAACTTGGGCCGCTTCCTAGCTAAAGGGAAAACGTCCTTCTCTGCAGCCAGCTCTGACATCTCTTGTCAGCAGCAATTTCAAGTTCACCAGATAACAACAAAAACCCAAAACCACGCCTGAACTGCAGCCCTCTTGCATATGGTCTGATGCAGGGGTGAGTCCCTGGGGACGGACCTGCGGCTGGGGGAGGGCAGCGTGTCCCCCACCCCGTGGGGTGGGTGCGTGGCTGCTGCTCCCACAGCCTCCCTGCAGGAGGGCAGGCAGCCACATCCCCCTGCGCTGCCTGTGCCCCCGCCGTGGACGAGCTGCCGGCCTCAGTCTCCCTCTGTGGAAAGGGAGCGAGGAAAGCACAGAGGCTTTCTGCGACCTGCGCCTGAAAGCTCTTTCCCTATCTGACGTTGCCTCCTAATAGGATTTGGCTGGTCAATACTGGCTAGTGTGCATGGGGCGAGAGCGTTTTTAAATGGGTGTTGAAAACTCTTTTGTGGAGAATTTCCAGCCTGCTTATTGCTCCAGGTGGGAGAAGCCTGGAAGAAAGCCACATGCATGCAACAGTCTAGACATGTTTGATTTCTTTTTGGAATTAAAGAACAGAAGTCCCATAATACCCTTTTTTTTCCGGCATTCGTACAAGTAGCCAATATAAACAATTCTCTCACTGCCCTGAAATTTGGAGCTGCTCACAGGATGAAGCAGTGACCTACTGAACCTCTGGGAAGAGTAATATTAGCCTCCGTCTGGTCTGCTGCCTTCTTGGCTTGGGCCTGCCGACTGCAGCCCAGCTGCCCCGAGGACCAGCGCAGGCGCTGTGGTGTGGGGTGTCTCCAGGGTGCTCGTGGGGCTGCTGCTCCCTTAAAAGGAGAGGAGATGCACCATGAGATCGCTGAAGTTGAGGACCGCCCCCCCCCGCGTTTAGGCACCTTACAAACCAGCTGCTTCTCGGATGCTCTGTTTCAATCCACCTGGAGGACTCATCTACTGAGGACTAATCCGGGGATCTGCGACTGGCATTAGATCCCATGAAAGTGTTGACCACAGAGAACATTTTCCATCACGCCCAAGAGCTGCTGCTCAGGATGGATTTCAAAGCGCCTACAGACATGTTCATGACAGCAAGCCTCCAGGCTGACTCGCAGGCAGATGACTGCTACTTAATCAGAGGTCACTTCCAAGGTCACCAGCACCCTCACTGCAGACTGGCTTTCATGCAGGAGTGATGGAATTTCTTGTCACAAAATGAAATATTAGGGTAAGTGTCAGGGAGGCCAGATAAGTAGTGCACTTGCTCTCGAGTGAGGATGGGGGCTGCTGGTTCCTCTCATGTTGGTGGTGCTGCTCCTTCAGGCTTCCCTAAGCCTTCTTGCCACCGTATCGTTGCCTGGAGTACTGCTGCTGTCACTTCTCCAGCTTGTTTTATGCAACTGGATTTTCTTTTCTGGGTTTTCTATGCCTTCAACTTTGGTTCTGCCTGCACACTCAACCATGGTTGGAATTGCAGCAAAGAGGCACCCAACAAAGAACAACATGGAGCAGCTGCCCATATATCCTCCTTGGCTTTGAGTGCAGTTCTTATCTCAACCCGCAAGTTTTCTTACTCTTGCCCTTCCGATTCTCTCCCCCATCCCACTGGGGAGGGGGAGGGTGAGTGAGCGGCTGTGTGGTGCTTGGTTGCCGACTGGGGCTAAACCACGACAGGAGGAGATGACAGCTGCCCAGGTTGGACTCCTGAGCATGGAAATGGCCCACAAAAGGCCAAAAACGTATTGAATGAAAAGATATCTGCTCAGGAGTCAGCCACCCTGACAGTGCAGGGAGGAAGGCTAGATGCCGGTAGGTTTGTGACAGCTGTATAAGCCACCCTATGCAATTAGGAGACTTACTTTTGATGAACGATTGCAACGGCCAAGAATGGAGAGTCCATAACTTCCCTACAGCGGTAGGATGACTGTGGGGGGCGTAAGGAACTGCTAAATGGGGTGAAGGGATTGTTGGCTTTCAGCTAAGCTCTTGTCTTTGTCTCTTAGGACTTCAAGATGAAGAACAGGCCTTTGGATCTAATCAGGACTTAGAGAAGCAGCCAGGCTGATAACATGTTTCAAGGCTTTCAAGCCCTCTGGATTCATTTTGCTCTAATCCCTGTGTGGTTAATTTTACTTCCCAAAGCCCTTTTGCAGGCTCTGTTCTTACTCGTGTCCCACCTCAGGCGTACGTGGTGCTGGTGGGTAACCTTGCAGAGGTGCTGCATCCCACCACAAGTGCCTGGGTCCATCAACTCCCCTGTGCTCCGTGGACTCAGGAAGGCACCTGGGATCCCCTGGCCCAAAGGTGCAACCCCAATATGAGCAGTTACCGCTGTTATCATGGCTGAAAATTCCTCGGGTATCTCTCATTGAACTTCATTTCCTGCCTCGCTCTGGCAAAGCTCCCCGTTTCCATGGCAATGATTTATTCTTTTAAATAGTTCTCATTCAAGAACAATATCATGGGTCCTTCTCTGTTGTTGGTTTAATTAAAAATAACCTACACTTCTCCTGGCATCGGTCTTGGCTGAAGCAGTTGGAGTTGGACACTAGCCTCCAACCTCTCCGATCCGCCCTCTCTCCCACTCAGAGACAACCCTCCTGCCTCTCCGCCACTCAGTGTAACCCCTGAGGTCTGTCCTTGGCCCTTCCTGACCTGTCCTACAGAGAAACCTCACGCAGGCGGGGCTGGAAGGAAAACACAGAGAGGAGGAAAGGAGGAACCAGCTGAGCTCTCGCAGGACAGCACCGCACAGCCCAACGTCCATCCAGCACTGGAAGAGGAGCCTGACACCCTCCGCGGCTCTGCCCTTGAGCTTTCCTTGCTGTGAGCAGGGAGGCTTGTGAGAAATAGGAAGCCTCGTGAGAACAGCACGGCCCGTGATGAAACGGTCTGTAGTGCATCACTCATCGTTGCAGCCCGGATGTTCAAATAAGCTGCCATAAAGGAGCCTTTCCCATCCTCCCCAGTCCTTGGTTTCCAAAACAGATTTTTTTTTTTCTATGAGTGGAGCAAGGACTTCTAACATGAAAACTGGAAACAAAACAGAAAAGAAAGAAATGAAAAGGCTGAACTGCATATCTGGTATGTTTTAAAGTGTCCATTTTATTGCATTAAAGTCTGAACAAGGCAGCGTGGTCTCCATACCACAGGGACCAATCGGTGTTTCTTGGGACGGTTGCTTCTTGCTTTGCATAAAGAGGGAGACAGAGCATCTGGTTTCTCGGCTCCATTTTAAACGCCAATGCTTATTTTGTTAATACATTTACATTCCAATTTTCCCCACATGTAGTAAAAAAGGAACGCTTTGGGGTTCTTCTAGATACAAGCACATTCGCTTGGTTGTTTTTCAGGCAGCAGTAGCAGACATGCGCTGAGAGCCTGGAGTTCAACCATCAGCGAGGAGAGCAGACTTTGGGGAAAGCGAATTCCCGTCTATGAAACAAATATCTGATTCGCTGCAGAAATTTTCTGACTCGCGGCATTAACTGGAGCCAGCACTGGCTTAGGCTGGGAGAGGGACAAAAATCTATCTACAAAAAATAAAATTATATAATATAACCTCCCAAATGCTTTTTGCGCAGGTGCACAGAACAGCATCCCAGGAATGCCAGGTTGCTAAGCCAGAAGGGCGGGTACCAGGTACATTTCCTTCTGCAACACTCAGGCTGAGAAATCTTTTAAAGCGGTTGCAGCACCTTTCCAATGAGCAGTGGAACTTGTCCTTATAAGGTGGAAAAGCTCCATGTTCTGCTGTTAGAAGACTGGAATGCGAGCACGGCAAGGATTGCTTCACGTGAGCCCCTTATCTGAGAGACTGGCAATAAAATTGAAGAAGTTTACATGACACAAGAAGAATTTCTCCCTTATCTAAAGGAAGCTGGAGATGCGCAAGTCAGAGGTACAACACGCAGGATGAGTTATGAGGGGGAAATGATGTAAAGGGGCCAGACGGTTTGGAAATCTGCCTGCTTGCTCAAGTGTGTCCTATTTTGTGCTTTGGAGGATTGTATTGACATCAATACAACATCAATTTTAGAAACACTTGACTGGAAGCCTGAATCTGCCGACTGTAGGGCAAAGCGACAAAATCCAAAGTCTTCAGGGATCCTCATATTGTGCCAGCCCTGGTTTTGACCTCTCTTTGACATTGAATTGGGAGAAAGCGAGGGAGGATTTTGACATAAGCCTTTCAATCTATCAGTTATTTGTCATTTCCTTCAGGCAATTTTTCCTGAAAGTAGCAGCCTCTATGCCTCTTAAAATAGAGTGGGGGAAGATGCTGTGATATCAAAACGATTCATTTGCCTCTTACCAGACACCCACAAAGTTTGCCCGGAAGAGATTTTTCAATCATTTAAACCTTTGTTTTAAGATGGCTTGTTTCCCTTACAAGCAAAGAGGAAAATGCTACTTCTTGGTATAAAACATAGGCACGCCAAATGTTAAATTCCAGCTATTTTCTCCGTAGCCTTTTCAAAGCCTGGCTAGAAACATCTTGCGCAGTTGCAGGAAGCCTGCGTGGTCCTCAGCTTTTCTCAACATGTCACTTTAGACAGTGTCTTTCCGTGTGCTTCCCTGGTTAATCTTCCCATCAAACCCCTCCTGCTTCCATCCCTCACACCACTGCTTCTGTGTATTTCCCATTTTACCTCTCTACCTTGGCATGGGGCAAGGGCAGTGGGCAGCCCCATCTGCCACCAGCCCCTTTCCCTGCCCGATCTGCCACCAGTCTCGCACAAGTGGGAAATGTTGTCCACCTTTTGGGCATTCACGGGAGAGACCCAGGTCCTACTTACGACATTGAGGGCAAGAAACTTCCTTTCGAAGAGAGCAGAGGTTTTCCACATAGTCCTAAGTTTCCATGGAGGAGGCAGGACTTGATTCCTAATACCAGACAGACCCAAATATGGCGAAGTTTCCCATTGGGAGCACGTGACCTGATGGCCCCAATATGACCTTCCTCTTTCCCTTTCTCTGGTTCTTTACAGCCTCTCCTTTTCCACATGTTTCCTTTCACCTGGTGCTTGGCAGAAACGCTGCTTACCCCACCCACCACTGCATGATGGAGAGCCAGACATCACATCTTCCCTTGCCCAGTCCATGGACTGCAGCAAAAGCGGTTACAAGGTATGGGACTCCTCGTGAAACCAGAGGGCTGTGAGGGGAGGACCACAAGCTCACCTGGTCTCCATGCAGCACAGACCCAGCACACTCTCTGTTTGGCCAGGAGATCTCCAAGGCAAAATGCAGGTACCACAAGAAGAGGTCACCAGCAGTATTTTAGTTGTGGTGCTATGAGGCCATGCCATGGCAGATACTGTCTTTCAGGCATGTTTTTTTATCAAAAGACCTTGTCCTTCATGAGGAGCTCAGAGCATGTTTTTTAAAGAATAGCCCTGGGTTATTTTTATCAAAGATAATGTGGCCACTAGAAGTAGCATAATGGGACTCAGCGTGACTTGCTTTTTTCCAGAACAATGGCAATTGTTCTGGTGGAGCTGAGGACAGTCTGGGCTCTTACCAATGGCCATTTTTATATAAACCAGGGGAAAAAATAAAACAGAATCTGACTCCTTAGCTGGGCAGAGCTGCATTGGTTTCTCCATTGCTACTGTGGCTAAAATGTGGTAAAAACACAACCCGGTCTCTCAAGCCAGCAGCTAGGATGAATAAGAAAGTGTTAGTGGAATCATGCATTCTTGGCCTGAGTAACCTGATGAAAACTGGCCCTGCTCTGAGCCAGTGGTTAGACCAGATGTCTTGCAGGGGTCCTTTCCAACCTGAATTATCCAATGGTACTCAAGAATGACAGATTCCTACTGGTCTACAGAAAAATTTGTCCCGAAGTCTCACAGACATTAAAACAGAATGAGGTTCAAGCTCCTAATGCCTTTTTACATTACACACCTGGGACTTGATGTGGTTTTCTGGTTTTGTTTTTAAGCAAACCACGTGGAACAAGCAAACCCAGGGCCTCCCGTGGTGCAGAGCTCCCCACCAGCCAACCCTCCCAGCCCTGCGGCTCAGCCAGCTCCTCCCACCCGGCAGCCCATGCACGTGCATGTCCTCCCTGAGGGCAACACCCTGCAGTGGCAGCTCTTTCCAAGCCTCCCCGTTGGAGCTGGAAGGAGCAAGAGACATGTCTGTAGCTAGCGAGTAAAATGTGAGGTCTGAATTTTTCTCAGCAGGGCCGAGTGTCGAGTGAATGCTGCTTCTGCTCTTTCAGGGGAGGTGGAAGGCAGATACTGGCCCTGTTCCTTCTTCAGGGCATCCATCCCAGGTTTATCTGAAAATAGAGAACCACACTGTTTCCAAGCTTGTCTGAATGTCATCTTGTGCCTAATAAAAGGGGATGGTGCAAATGTGAGAGGGTGCTAGCACAAGCAGCATGGGGCTGTGCTCAGGGGATACAGTGGTCCTTGCTTTGAAACATCTGCATCAACGGTGGCCATGGAGAGCTGGCGATCTCTGGGCTGATTGTGCAGGCAGAGCACAGAGGGAAACAGACCTGCTGTCAGGAGGGACGAGTTTGCTGCAAGGAGGTTGGTACTTCTGCTGAAGCAGGCTGGAGAACAGTGGCAGGAATTTTTCAGCCGTTCTTACCCATCTCTAATTTTCTCCCACCAACGCTCTGGCAGAGCTGAAGTCTATTGATGTTTAAGAAGCTCTTGGAGCTGGTTTCTTCTCTCAGGGTGTTCTAGATGTATGCAATACGCTGTGACTATTCTCCCAGAAACCTGTTGGATGGGCTGCATTTTGAAAATATAAATGCTAAGTCACAGATAAATGAACAAAGCAGATAAGCAGGTACAAGAGAAAATGCTACTGTAAATCCAAGGCGTTCCTCTTCTATAGCTTTATTTGGGAATCAGGAAGATGCCAGCACTCAGTCCTGTCCAAGGTAATGGTAGTTTTGCTATTGGGTGCACACAATTTGGACCGGGCCCAGATCCTCTTTCTCCCTCGCTCTTTTTTTAATTGCTCTTTCCATAATTACCACTATTGTTGTGTGTATTTTTTTTTCCCTTGTGAAAGTTTTCATTACTTGAGTGCAAAAGCTATGATGCAAATGGGAGTCACTCCCAGAGAGTGCCCAAGGGCTGAGGTGCAACTGCGCTGAGATGGGTTATACTGCAAAATAAGAAGGGTCAGGGGACTCGTTTCAGACTAGCCGGCATTGGCAAGATGTTGTGCCATCGCTGCACTGCAAAAAAAGTGCAAGCGCTGTCAGCCTTGGTCATGCCCCAGAAGAACCTGCACAGCTGGGCTGGGACTCGCCTCTCCCCTGTGGTGGTCGTACAGGAGGGGTTGGGCTTTCTCTCCCCAGAGCTATTTGAAAGGTCTAGGCAAACAAGGAAACTGGCCCTGGAGAGGAAACTCAGCAATTGCACGGTGCTGACAAATGTCCAGAGACAACAAACCGCAAAAGCAGGGAGAAAATGGGGAGCCTTGTGTTCTCTGCTTTGTTTTTCATGTCTAGGGATCTCAGGTGTCATGCACAAAGAGACCAGACGTCTGCAGACAACCCCGTGATACTTACATTTTATTTTTAGCTAAAGCAATGTAACTTGTGGCTAATTTGTTGGTTTCAGAAAACAGAATCAGAGACGAGTGAGGTTATTTATGTGTTTCAGCGAGACCCACACAGCCTGTTCTAGCAGCTCTACAGCCCCAGCCTAAGCCCCTGGGTGGAGGGGATGTGCATGT
This sequence comes from Balaeniceps rex, assembly GCA_013401315.1. Taxonomy (NCBI): domain Eukaryota; kingdom Metazoa; phylum Chordata; class Aves; order Pelecaniformes; family Balaenicipitidae; genus Balaeniceps; species Balaeniceps rex. The sequence continues at coordinate 29,178 of VYZW01000280.1, forward strand.
AGATGCCACCATGCTGGGAGCTGCACTCAGCTCTACTATTAGAAGACACTATTTGAGCATGTTATAAAGCGATACTCCAATAACCTTAAACTCATATATTCTCCGCTTTCCTCTCGCTCAAGTCAAGCAATGGTGCTAAACTGAACTCAGCACAAGGGAGACCTGGCTACCTTTCAAAATCCAAAATGGAGCCTTGCTTGAGTCAAGTGATAGAGAAGTATTTATATTTATTTTCTACCACCTCAATTGTGTACTTTTTGCATTGCCTGTCATTCAAAGAATGGCAACTTAGGAATCCAGGGGGGTGGAGGGGGATGTTTGGTTACTTTTTTGCCTTAGCAGAAAACTATCCTTGAATAAAGAGCTTGGAAAAATGATTAATCCCAAAGATGTATGTTTCAGAAATCATGAGTATGTGGAACAGAGCCTATGCACAGACCTATGATGGAAATTGTTTCTCAGTTTTGTCTACTAAGAATCACAGGGTGCCCCAAAGAGGTGCTGTCAGGACAGAACTTAACCAGAACTTCCCAAGCAAAAACCCTTCATCAAGCAAGTTTGTATTTGTGTAGTGCTAGGGCTGAATTTGATGCTGCCTTGGCAGCAGTTTGCAAATGGATAATTTGCATGTAAGTTCCCTTAGGTTCTTAGTCAAATTCACACTTTTTTGTTTTCGATTTCCATTATTCTTCAGAGTACCAGGTACTTGAGGTACTTTAGGTGCACTTAGGTACAATTGGATCTGAAAGAAACAGAGAGAGGGGTTAAAATGTGCTTCATCGGCTGTGGGTGGAAGTCTGTCAGTGGAGAACTAGAATTGTTTCTCTGAGAGCATATTTCTGGCTCTGGACCTGAGATGGCCATGAGCATTAGGAAGCACAAGAGCTGTGCATATTAGTAGTTGTAATGATTTGCAGTAGAAAAGAATATATTTCACTGCATTTCGCAAACAAATATTGTCAATTCATTTTACACAATTGGCAGCTCTCTCAATTTTTTCACATTTTCTCCTTCAGAAACTACTTACTGTTCAAAAAGGAACAAACTGCCTTTATAAACAGACAGGATGACTATGCCACAAGGGTTTTTCTTTTATGTGGGTGTTGCTATAGAGAAAGACAGATTATAATCTAGGGCTGTCACCCATGGGGTATCTTGAGAACCATCTAAGTTCACCTATGACAGCGGAGGACCTGGACCTCATAAGAAATAATCAGGATATTTCACAAAATCTCAGTATCTTGGCATTTCCAGTTCCTCTCTGACAGACTGTGACACTGTGAACAGTGTGTCCCAGCGACTTTGGGTGTCAGAGGGGTGTTCAGAAGGACAGGATAGTGCCAAAAACTCAGCCCCAGAGCTGCTGAGTCTTACAGTAAGACCAGGTCACTTTCTTTTTCTTCCCAGGCTTATATTTTCATCCCTACTTTTCAAAATCCTGGCTGATGCAGTACCTGAAAGATGTTCTTTAGCTCAACCTTACAAGGGAGGGTGGAGAGCGCCTGTGGCTCTTTACAACAGCACAAGGAGCCTTTCCGAGGCTTGTGCTTTGTTAGCTCAGCTTCTCCAGCCGTAACCATTGTACAGCCGTACAATGTGCATAACCTGCGCAATGATTACTGCAAGAGGAAAATCCTTGATGCTCCCAGGGTCTGTGCACTGCCATCAACCATGGAAGACTTTCTGCTGGCCCCAACTATAACTCTGTTTCCAAATACCTACAAGCTCAGTTATTGCAGGAATTACTGCAGTAAAAATACGCTGTGAGATGAGGTCTTTTTTTTTTTAAAAGCTAGAGATGAGTGATTAGGGGAAAGAAGGCAGCATACTGACCTTGTGGCTCATTCTCATCATCTCTTTTCCCCAGATGGGGATGTCCTCACTTCTTGTCCAACAACTTTGAGGCAGTGGTGCCTGCTTGGGGTCAGGATGCACATTTTCAAAATGCTATGGAGGATGGAGGAGGAGACCATGGTAACAAGCACCTTGGCTGGAGAATTGACCTCGACTGAGTGGAAAAATGCTGTAGTCAGGCATCAGGATACACAACAGCCACAGGGCCACCTCTGCAGGTGAGGCTGGCTCTGTTCTTCCAAAGGACAGGCAGCAGCTGCCACCATGAGACTGAGGGAAAACAAGGCCTTTTGCTCTGCCTCTCTGTCTTTCTAAGGTTTGTTCATCTGGAAGACAAGACTCCCATGAGGTAGCACATTGCTGTTTGGGGATGGGGAGAAGACACTGGGGATATGCTTTGGAGAGCCTGGGCTTCATACCTGTAGCCTTTCCCAGACACTTTTCATGGAGATGGATTCCAATTCATCCCTGCAAACAGAAGAAAAGCAGATGTTTGCCATCCAGTGTGTTTTGGGCCAAGGCTTGTGGAGGACAGATGAGATGAGGCTAGTGTTTCAGTGACAGAGGAGCTGTGCTAGGCATGTGCCAAGGCTGCAACAACCTGTTCCCAAGGCCCTCCCTCGCCCAGGGTGAGGGGGGAGTGGGTCCCACTGCGTCAGCCCCAAGGCCAGAACCCTTCTGCCTGTGATGGGCCTCCCACCGCACCCCCAAAGCTGCCAAGCTCTCCTACAGCACTGCTGTCACTGAATATATAGGATCAGAGACCTGCTGCGTGGGCCTCCAGCACACAGGCAATAGAAACCTGAGGCGCAGCAGTTCTTATTCTTAAACCCCTCCATTTCATAGCTAGCTGATGGCCGTGGCAGGGTTGTTCTCCCTCTCGAATGCCCATGTGCTCTGTGCTTCCCAGAGCCTGTTGCCCCCACAGGCTGCCTCCCAGTCAGTTGAAAGTGCAAGTGCCAAAACCCTGACCACTTCTGCCCTGTGAAGAGGATGGGGTAGGGATGTTTGGGGTATTTTTGGCCAGGAATAGTGATGGTGAGTTTGCTGTTGGCCATAACACAAGAGAAAACCACGTCTTCCTTTATATTAACAAGTGGCTCTGCTTTTTCAGCAGGGGAAGACCCAGGGGAGCTGTGAGGGAAGCTTTCGCTTTCCAGAGAGGAAAGCACCGCCACTTTCCACCTGTGTGCTGGAAGGCAATATAAAGCAGCGCATCTGTACACAGACAGTCATTTAAACAGCACAGATGTCTGACCAGTCAGACCGCCCTCAAACTCCCCACTCAGTATTTCTTCCTCTTGCCCCCAGCTTGAGTTTGGCCCTCCATGTCTCAGCTTCGGTCCTAACAGCCTCCTGCTTCAGCTCGGGAGAGAACCCAGGCAGGTGCTGCAGGATGGAGGGTGAGAGGAGCTGCCCTGGGGAGCCAGCACCAAGCAGGTGGTGCAGGCCTGGGAACCCCCAGCCAGCAGGATGGCATCGCCCCCGCTGCCACTATGCTGTCTCCATACAAGGCTGGAAGGTTTCCACGTTTCCTTCCCCGCCACTGTGCTGCGGGGGGGCGAGCCGGCCTGCAGAAGCCAGCCTTACCGTAGATGGCTGCAGAAACCTTCAGGCTCCTGGCCAGGCACCCTGGGGCCAAGCACAGCCCTGGGCAGGGGTGAGGGAAAGACAGGACAGGGGGAAGCAGGGCCCACCAGGATGGCGGGGGTGCTCAGCTCTTGTCCCTGTACCAGATGCCAGCTACCGCTGGAGCCGGGGAGAGATCGAGCAGGTCCTGTGAGCCTGGTCCATAAGCGCTCCGGTGATCTGGCTTGTGTGCATCACTTATGCAGAGGGACCTGGTCAGGTCACCCAGGTGCACCTGCTGGGCTGGACAGCAATTGCACTAAACCCCTGTTTAAAGCTTCAAATGATGTCATGTAAAAGCCCACAGTTTGATGCCCAGGCATCCCTCAAGGAAGCGCATCTGCCCTTCCCATGACAGGAGCAAGACTGCAGGGAAGGCCTCTGCTTGACGCCTGCCCTGCTAAAAAAAAGCAAAAGCAGCATTTTCTAGATTTCTTGCTGATCTCCTAAAGGTTAGGAAAGGAACATGTACCCACAGGGTTAATTGGTTGGTCCAAAAAAAGACATGAGAGAGTGATGTCTTGATGGGTGGACTTCAGGCTTAATGTGAGGTCTGCTCCACCACTTCATATTATTTATTATTCCTCTGCCCCTTCATCTCCCTCTCTGCTATTGAGGAAATACCTGAGGGTTTCTCAGGAAAAAAAAAAATTAAAAAGCAGAGTATATAAATGGAAAGCAGGATGCCCTGGGAGGAACACTTGGGGATGAGGGAGGACCAGCTTATGGGACAAACTCTCTCTAAACAGTGAGGATGACTTCTGAGCCCTGGCCCTGACTGCTGGGCAGCAGCCACAGAGAGCACAGGCAGGGCGTGCATGCAGTCAGCAGCCCAGCCTGAATGCGGTGGTGGCCAGGCTGCCCCAAGAGCCTCCTTCCCTCGGTCTGAAAATGCCACTGCCTGCATTTCTCATATCCCTCTTCACTTGCTGTGTTTCAAAGCTAGTTTTATGGTAGGCTTGGAGGGAAGGCATGAGCAGGTAGTCATTGCTCAGGAAAAACAAACAAACAAACAAACAAACAAACAAACAAACAAACAAGGCAAAGCACTACAGGGGAGCCCAGGGCTTGCACTGCTGGTTTGGAGCCTCCTCTTACGAGCAAAATCACAGGTGTATGTTATGTGAGAAGATTGTGAGGAGGGGGAAATCCTACTAGAGAAGAGATTAAAGGAAGATGGGGAGAGCAGCTTATCTAGTTTGCTTGCTGAGTGGCTGCCCCTGCTGTGTGCCGTTGGTGCTGCCCACCAGCACTTCCTCACTTGTTGTGTGTCTTCTCCAAACTCCATTTTACAGCACTGGACATATTGCTCCACAAGTATCACCTTCCTGGCAGTAGAGCTACTGCAAATACAAGGGTATAAGGTTTGCTGCTGCTTCCCAAATACGAAGCTTTCTGATGTATGGGGTAACTGTGCTGTGCAGTTTGATTTGAGGTAGCTGTGCACAGTTGCTCCTGCTGTACAGAGAAGAAACAGCAAGGAAAATCAGCCAGTTAGGAGAAAAGTGTAATGAACACAGAATGATTTTCTGTGTGAAAGCTGCATAACCCATAGCTGCTGCTATGCAGCAGTTTTTGCTTGTGGAGCACAAAAGCTTAACCTGCTCTGTGGAGGCAGGCAGGCTGCCGACCACCCAGGTGCTCCCTGCACCAGCCAGAGAAGTGGGATGAAGGAGCTTCTTCAAGCAAAGCCCTTAGTTGTCCCTCCTTGTACAAGGGACAACTTTAGGCTCCAGCAAGTGTACTTTGGGAAGGCAAGTTAATGGAGTGATGGCTTTAGGCTCAGTGTATGTGTCCTGCTCCGCTTCTGAGACAAGTCTGAATTTGGATCCCAGCCTCACTGACTCAGCATCGTGTTCCTCACTCGCTATATGCTGAGAAAAGCTGGCATGCCTGGAAGGCTGTTGGTGTGTTTTCCAGCTGTACCAACTATTTTTCTGAAAGGAGTGAGCTCTTCCTCCACACCGCACTGTGCTGTGCTAAGCTCTGTCACCTCTGCTGCTGGTGAAGGTGGGTGGCTTGGCATGGTACAGAAAACACCAGAAACCTGGAGCTCAGCTGTTTTTCCCTGATCTCCCAGGGCATAATATTACAGGAGCCTCGATTAGCGTCCTGAAGACCACAGCTAACAGGTAAGAATTAACCCACACCCATCACCCACCTCCTCCAATTTTAAGAGCACTCATGTCCTGTTGCACATTGATGATGAGGGTGGGCCTCCCTTCAGTCATATGGATCTGCATTTTCTCAGCCCATTATGAGCTGTCTGTTGTCTTGGCCTCATACCCAAGCACTGATTGTGAGTGTAGCTTGCAGTCCAATGTCTGTGACCTGTCTCGCCACTGAAATAAACAATTGACGCTAAAAGCATGAGCAGATGGAGAGGCCATGAGAGGTGCATTTGAAAGTCAAAACTAGGAGTGATGCATCTCTTCTCAGCATTTGGAGTAGTGATGCTGAATTTTGCTGGTGGCTGTAACACAAAAGAGAACTGCCACTTCATGAGAGAGCTGCAAGTGGATTTAAAGCGGGTTTTGTCCATGTAAGCGTACATAAATGTGTGGTTGTATTTTTTCCCACAGCCTCTTTCACCTTAGTCACCTCTCTCAGCTGAGTCACGTTCCTGCTGCAGTTCTGCTGCGATGTGCTTTACACATGGGCGTCTGATGGAACCTGTCTAGGTCAGGTTCCATATATCTGATTTTACATTTTACATCCATGCATTTTCCCTGCAGCTGTAAATGCTTTTCTTGCATCGTTAGTCTCTTTACAACCATGTCATGTTGCTTCATGGTACTGTCTTGCCCTCTGAAGCTGACTGAGTTGCAGGGCTACGAAACAGAGCTGGAGGGGATCCCAAAAGATAACACAGGGTTCATCCTCCAGGCTCATGGTGGGATCAGTTGTCCTTGAAGTTTAACGTTTTTTGTAGCTGTCCTACCTGTTCTTTAAAGCCTCCAGCAGTGGAAATTCAGCAGCTTCTTTTGGTGGCCTACACAAGTGCTTTGCTATCCTGACCATGCATAGATTCTCCAGCAGCTACGGCAAATGGTTTACTGTCTTCTGCTTTGCAGTAAACTTTTACATATTTGAGGTCTGCTACTGTGTCTCACTTCAGTTTTTTCATCCCTAGACTAAAGAAGCCTGGTTCTTTCAGTTTCCCCTCAAAGGTCAGCTTTTCTAGACCTCTGAACCTTCTTGTTACTTCTCTTTTGGACTCTCTCCAACTGATGTGTATCTTTCTTAAAAACTGGCACCCAGAACCAGACAGAGCACTCCATCCATAGCCTTACAAATGCCGAGGGGAACAGAAGGTTTCATTCTCATGTCCTACAAATAACACTGCTGTGTATGTGCATTTCTGGGCATGGATTTCCTGGGGAAGGCCTGAGAGAGCTGCAGCTTTGGCATTACATTGGCCTGCATAGCACACATACCTTGCCATGCTGCTGCAATTGCACAGCATTCCCTGGCCGCTCACAGTGCAGCTTGCTCCAGATCTGTTGATATCTGTTCTTCTGTGTTTGCTCTGCATATATAACTAACATAGCCTCAAAAGCAATGCAATGCAAAGTTACGCCATCTCACTCCATGAACTCCTCCACCTAGAATCAAAGACTGCAGTAGCCGCCTGGTCTGCTTTTATCGGATTTTGCATTGTATCAGATTTCTACCATCTATCATCCTCCATGGTTCCCCCTGTGGGATCATCCTGGGCCTGCATCATGCAGGGAGCAAAAATTGTGAGCAAGTTAACCTCATGCATGATCAGGTCCTACACCAGCTCTCTGCAGCTGCTGCATAAGCAGCCTGTCTGGGATGGAGGGGCCATGTGACCAGAACGCTGAGCTCTCTGGTAATCCGTTTCTGAGGCATTATCCTTGGCAGGCCCAGTGTACGCTGAAGCAGACCCATGGCTGCTTCATATACCCTGCAGATCCCCCCCCAAGGATGCTTCTCTATTGCAAAACTGCACCATGGATGGAGCCTGGGGTCTCCAGCTGGGTACAGACCACTGAGACAGCACGTGAAAGCTCCAGCAAGCATCCCCAAAGCGCCTTGCTCTAAACATACCTGAGCGTAGTGGTGGTTTTGGTCAGGCGTGGATTGCTGACGCACTGTTGCAACAACTGCAACCTACTGTTGCATGCCCTAGCTGTGACTGTTAACGGACCCAGCGCGTCCCAGAGCAGTGACAGATGGTATAGCAATGACTGTTGCTGCTCTGGCCAACAACGTTAGGCTCGCAGGTTAGCGGCAGAGCCATGTGGGAAGGAAGCTGGTGCAGCGTGCTGTTGCTGAAGTACGATGAGGAAGCTGCCCCACTCAGAAGAAATGAAATGTTTGTTGGCTCGCTCTGGGGAAAGTCATTCCAAGCTGTGGCCAGAAAGGGATTCTGCTTGAAAACAGCCTGAGGATACCACTGTACCAGTGATACTTGGAGATGGGGGAGGGCTGTTTTTTTCAAGCATTGTGCTAGAAAATCGCAGACTTGCAATTATGGAGAACATCAAAGTGAAGGGAAGGGATTTTAAGTGAAGTTTTTAAGCTGGGGCTAAATAATGACAGGTCCGAGAGTTCAGTGACTCTCTCATAAGAAAAGATTTTCCGTGAGGGCAAGGGTGGAGCTGGAAAGAGACTAATCCCTGTGCTTGCCTTCCTGCTACCATCTTGCTGCTGTTTCCTTTCCAGAAAGACTTCACAACACTTGCCTCCAAAGCCTGTCACACTTGCTCCATGGTCAGTTTTGGGGCCTGGGAAGCGACAGGAGCAACAAATTCTGCCTCTTGCATCTGCATGCCATGGACACATCATCTGGCAAGCTCTGCTCAGCCAGAGAGCAAGAGACTCAAACCTGAGTCTCCCCCTTGGCAGCACCAGGAATGAGCCAGCCTGGATTTCATCCACTGTCTCCAGAAGTAAGCAGGCTCTCCTCCTTTCTCACTACCTTGGCCATGTGGAAGGCACAGGTTGGATCTGCCTTTCAGGGCTCTGCTCGTGGAGGTGGGTACCTGCTGCAGCCCCTGCTGGACCATGGCTTTCCCTGCTCCTCAGGGCAGCCTCTCCCCTTTCAGCTGCCTCCACCAGAAGAGACTGCACTGAGCATGGCCTGGATCAAGCCTTTGGTTAGTACATGGATACACCAGTTGTCAGGGATTTGTGCGCTTATGGTCTCCAGTTTGAAGCGTGCTCTCTTCTATGCTTTAATCCATTCCCTGTCTCTTGTAGGAACACGGAAAATGCATTTGTCTTCAGCATCTCTGGTCCCTGAGCCTCCTTATTGTTTGGGCCAGACAGAGGTACTGTGCCAGGGCTGGGAAATGTGATGTCCTTTAAAGACTGACACAGAAAACCAAAACGGCTGAGCAACAAGCCCACAAAGACCTGCCCCTCAGTACAGGGCAACTAGCGGGTAAAACAGGAAAACAAGAAGCCCTAACCATGGGTAACTGAAGGTCTCTGTGCCCATACCAAGGATGCCAACCCCACGGAGGTGGTCATTTCACTGTATGGTATGTTTCATGGGTATCTAACATGACCCTAGGTCAGGTACCATTGAATGATTTTACCCTCTACATCCCTCTGCAGAACCAGCTCAGCAGCTGCCCGAGTTGAGGCTGCTTCACTCATGCATGATGCTCCTGTGCACTGCTGAGCAGCAAACACATTCCTCTTCAGGGGTGAAGAGAGGAAGCAAAGGGAAGTATATGGGCTATGTCAGCCAAGTACTCAATTTGCCTTGCAGGATGAAAGTAGATACAATGGGTACATGGTAACAAGGATATGGGACTGGATGTGTAATTCTTGATCCTATTGTTGTTCTAGTGACACTGTGAAAGCAAAGGGTGAAATCTAGGGTACATTCTGCTAGAAAAGTAAAATCAATGTTTCTACAGGAGGGAAAAAAAAAATCATTGTTTTCACAAAATGACACACACCAGACAATATTAGCGGATGCTTACTGTGTGAAGACAACTCTGTAAGTCACTTTGGCCTTAAAGTTCATGCTCTGAACAAGCATGGCTGACCCCCAGCCAGCAGTAGGAGGAGGTAACACCTTCTCCACGTACTTGTGCAGTCCCAGAAGTCACCCTAGTTCCAGGGTGCAGGGCTGGGGAGCCAATTTTGGAAGTTCAGGTAAATGGGAAGGGTAGTAAAGGGAAAGAGGACTTAAGATGGTGAGGACAGGGTAGAAGAGGAATACAACTCAGGTGAAGAGGCCTTGAATGAGAAAGATGTTTTGTACTTGGGAGCTTTGTTCGGGCCCCTTTTTCCTCTCCTCCAAACACAGCATCCCTGCCTTGGTTGTCCTTTTTTTGCCTCGCTTCCAGCCTGGATGACCATGGCACTTATTCCATGGCACTTCTTAAAAGCACAAGTTTTACCCAATCTCTGGGCACAAGACACCCCCGTCCCTAGTCTCGCATGAAGCATGGTATACCCCACTGAACTCCACCAAATTAATGCCTGCATTTCAGAGGTGCTGAGTTTTTACTGGTAATGTGTCCTGGACTGGGGAAGTGGAAATGGTGAAAAAAGAGTGTAACGTTGAATTCTTTACCATAAGAGCCCAACATGCAGTTCAAATTTAAGTGCTAAATCCCAGAGCTACAAAGTTTTTGTGTATCTGCAGAATATAAGTGCTGAAACTTGGCTATGAGACTTCCCAAAACAAAAGTCAAGGGCCACTGCAACACGGCCTTGTTCATTGTTGTACAGTGACCGAGCTCACCTGCCGGGCCTCATTACAGAAGCTTATGGTTGTTCTTGGCAAGAAAACAGATATCTCCCCAGGGAAGCTCGTGACCTGTAGCTAATATGCTAAGCACAAAGAGAAAGAGCAGCAAACAGTAACCAGAAATACCCCTATGCCCTTGGGCTCCTTCCTCTTTTCATGTGCTGCAGGATAAAGAAATAGGACGTATGTCCAATCGTTCCCATGGTGGCTCTGCCCGCTACCCTACAAAAAAACCCACTCTCCCTTCATTGGATCGGAAAGACCTTGTTGGAAACACACTCGGTCCAGCAAGTTTGAATAACACCCAAGGAAATCAGCAGGAATCTTGTACGGAGGAGAAGAGAACTCTAGGAGACTAAATAAGGAAAACCAGAGTACTGCTGTGGTTACAGGCATCTCTCTCAGCAGCAGCACCGGCTTCTGTAGCTCCTGTTGCTGCTGTGCCTCCCTCTCCCATTGCAAGCTTGTCTCTTCCCCTTCGTGGTGCTGGTACAATTCTTCACAAGGGCAAGGGTCAAGTGGATCCGGGAACTATCCCAAGTTTAGAAGCAATCTCCCCCCCCTCCATGCCCCTGCCCTCCCCCACTATTGCCTGTAAGTTCATGAAACTCTGGCCAAGAACATTCTCTTGCTTTTGTTAAGGATTCTGTGAAAAGCTAAGAAATGGTATGGGGTTAGGAGTGAAAAATTAAGATATCTCCCAGAAATCCAGGCGAGAATTTTGAGAAGTGAGGATCATGAAGTTAGAAATACAAAGGGAGGGACAATTAGGAGAGCGGCTCTAATACACTAGAAACCTCGCAGTTGTTCTTGATTTCATTACGTTTTACTGCTTTGATGTTGTACATTAAATCATCTAATCTATCCTCTGCCCTGTGCAAGAAGAGATAGGTAAATGAATGGGATTGTTGATATTGGCAGTTAATAACATTTTTCTATTTATAGTACCACCAACATCTGTAAGAGGGATCACAAGGTGTATTTTATACAGGTACGAAGAATAACAACCTATTATTATAAGGATAGTTGCTTTGTAACTCAACTCCAAGGAACCAAAGAGGCAGCACCCAGAAGATTCAGCCTCACAGAAACTCATTGCATGTCTTAGGGCTTGGATCTCCACGGTGCTGAGCATCTCCTGGAAAATGCTGAAAATCCTCACTCACTGAATGGCAGCTGAGAGCTCTCACCACATTTGGGAAGGTGTGAAAAGTGCCTTTCAATAATGGGATCTTAAACTACAAGGCTGGGGAAGTAATACATTAGGACCCCCTGCCTTAAAATACAAAGGCTTAAGACTTCTCTCAAGGAATGTGTTTGCTGCCCTCCTCCCATTCCTTCCCGGATCTTGCCAATTCCTGTATTCTTCCAGATTCCTCAGGTTGGAAGTGTCCTGATAAATAAGAAAAACTAGAAGGTAGGAAAATTTTCGGACATGTTTGTTTTCTTTAAACTATCATGTGATCAGGCTGTTGGTTCATAACTTCTGTTGCTGGGTGTTCATCAAATTGTTATAAGAAATAAAAATCGGCCTTTTCTCTTCAAACCCTGATGATTTACATATTCCCCCAATGTAAATTCCTCCACTCTGCTTCTCAAAAAAACAGCCAGCATCATCTGCACCTCTCTGCAGTGCCGAACAGTGAAGTTTCCTTCAAGTCCATTACCATCTCTCCAGAGTGATAGGACTATTTTGCATTCCCTAACATTTTTCATCATAAAGCGCATCCAGGAGGATTTCTGAAGTGCCTGGTAGACCTGGATTCCTCAGATCTGCCTCCCTTGAGCTGAGATGCTCTGAGTGGCCTGGTTTCCCAAATGGTCTCAAAATGGAAACCTCTTGCATTGCTTTTGAAAATCATGGATATTACTGTTCCTATATATTTAAATAATCTTTCTACCCTGAGCGACTCATGACAGGGTAAATGCAACAGTCTCTGAAAAGTGCAGAACAGCGCAGAACAGCTTTGATTGTTATTTTTGTGTTTATGAAGTCTGAAAGTGTGCACAAGGAGCATCATATGACACAGGAAGACAGGACCATACAGAACATCTGTCCATTATGTTCTGCGCAGTTATTTATGCCAAAAAGTGAAAGAAGATACCCAATTTCACCTCCAATGTTTGTAAGAAGCAGGAAAGAAATTCCTCTCTTTTGGAAGAGGAGCTCAATAGTGTAATTCAGGGCTAAATCCCGCCTGATGTTGAGCATTTCTGCTCAATTCATCCTGATGCTTTGCAGCATCTTTCCAGTGCATTCTCAGCACCCCTCTCTCCCTCATTCACGGGCCACAAACTCTCTGTTGCCTCTGAATCTGGATGAATTGGGACATGGGCTCGCTCCGCCCTGGATGGTGTTGTGGAGCAGCATTTCTTTGGGCTTCCTTTCACTTATGTGAGAGATACCATCCTGCTTCTCAGCAAGACAAACGGGGAAACTGATAATGCTATTGTCATTTTTTCCCCTCTACTTGTTTGACAGAAGCACATGTCAAGCATTTGTGTATCAGTACACTCCTTAACAGTTTGTGTTTCTCCCCTAGGAAGCTGCTAGATGAGCCAAGTGTACTTTACTTGAGCGTTTTCTTGTTAAACAGGATATTTGTGGGCAGAAAGCACCGGATGTGTCTGGGGGGCCTGGCACAGCACGGTGCAAGGAGGGTCATGTGGGGCGGCTGTGGCACCGCACGACTGCAGCTGTTGACTCCGAAGCCTCTGCTGCCAGTGCTGGCAATCCTAACCTTGACCAGCGGTTACCAGTCGGGAGCAAGAGAAAATAGTTGTTTTTTGGCATCCTAGGTGCCGGCACACCTGCGTGACCCCACGAGGAAGCTTTATCTCGAGTGGGGTGGCGGCAGGACTGCAGAGCTGTGACTGAACACCCTCACATCAGGGCCGGGATCGCAGGCCACCAGCTGCGTGACAAACAAACACCCTTCCAGCGACAAAATGCTGCCCTGACCCGCACCGCTCAGCCGTCCCGCCCGTGAGGGCGGATCTGTGAGGGGGGCCCGCTCCCGGTACGGCCTCCCGTGCACCCGCGCCCCGTCATGCCGCGGAGCCGTTGAGAGAAAAATGCCCCGAAAACGGCACTGAGCTTCCCCGCATCGCCCCGGCCCGCCGGGCTACCGCGCCCCTGCCCGCCCGCCCGCCCGCCCTCAGCCTCAGCCTCAGCCTCAGCCTCAGCCGCCGCCGCCGCCGCCGCGCGGCGGGAGGTGCTGGGGGCGGGGCGGATCAGCCGCAGCTCGCCTATCGCGGCGGCCGGGTACCGTGATGGACGTGCGGGACGCG